>JACJUY010003246.1:0-14118 GCA_014220935.1 Platorchestia sp. MABIK | reverse complement strand
ATGAAAATCATCTGATTGCGGTCGAACCGACATTTATTAGAATGTTCAACGAGTAACCCACAAAAAATGGCTTTGACAAAACCTTTGATCGCCTTGAAAAGTTTTGCATGAAAGTATAAACTTAACCCTTAAAAAATAAACCAAATCATTGCGCATGGCTATAACACAAAAGAATTTTATTCAGTCGCATGCTAAACACTCATCATGCAGTAAGCTGTGGAGTAAAAACACTGGTTAATTAAAGGCTTCAGTAGTTGAAGAAGCTGGAGGAATTTTGCCAAGTTGTAATCAAAACACAGAAAAAATACTAAAACTTGCATTGAGTTACAGCTCCCTGGGATGTATCAGAGAGTCACCACCACACACAGAGTATGTGTGTGCTGGCGCACCACTGAGCAGCTCGAGTCACTCCTGCAACTCACGCTGCACCATCATGGCAGCACAGAGTGAGTGGTGGGTGGCAGAACCAAATGAATGACGGCGACAAAAAGAGCGATGGCATCACAAAAAGAATGATAGAAACAATATATAGGTGAAGACAATACAAGCTGAACAGAGTTTGTAGCTCTCAGATTTTGTTAAGACGTGAGGAAGGTGAAAGAAAATGAAGTTCAGCGTGATTTGGAGAGGGTTCCGAACGATGAAGAGGTTAGTAGATGCCGATCTATGAGCCTTATTTAAACTATATGTGGTAACACATTGAAGGATCATTGCGATCCTGGGATCCCTATCAGTTACCTCATAGATAAATTGTTCTATGTGACCGAAGGTAATCAAAACTCAAGTTCAGCTGATGCGCTTTTACCAAGGGTACTAAATTATTTTGAGCAAAAACTCTGAAAATTTGCATTTTAAAATAAAATTCAGTCAAAATGAGCCCTCAGTAGCTGGCAACCCTGTAACGTTGCTTAAGCGTCTTTCATGGCCAAGTCTTAGTTTAAAAAACATCCAAAGTTGATCATTTTGGCCATAAAAAGTGCAAATTCGTAACCTTAGCTTAGAAGGCGGTACTTCTCTGCACTGTCGAGATAAGAGACAAGGAAGGTAACGATTGTGCGTCCGAACACTGATTCTTGACGAAAGTCACTTTGTTATTGATTCAATTATTTTTGAGCGGTTCTTGTAATTAGAATGATTGTTTCAGTGAGACCACTTACTATCAGAATTGGGAGTTTGCAGCACACCCTTTACAAGAGAGTAATGCAGAGTTCGTCAGGTCAAAGCAAGGACGGAGACTAATCAATAAAATAAAGTTATAAAGCTCAGACTCGCAGGCACTGATCAGAGTAGATGCGAGATTATCTTAGCAAAATATTCTAACGCAGGAATCATTAGTAAACAAATCATACGGGGTTTCAATGCAACAGCTGCGGAGTCCAATACATGCGGTTTCCAAATACGGCACTCATCAAAGCGTTCAGCACGATGCAAAAATTCCTTGCAATTCTTCGTTTTTATGTCTTCGGGTAAGACACACTTTCTTAAATATTGATGCAGTTTCTCCTACAATTTTCTGCAGTTCGGCGGAGGGGTGCACTTTAACGTTAATTTGAAGCAGTACATCGCGCCAATAGTTAGGAATGCCCTGAAGATTGATTGCAGCCGCTAGACATTAATGCAATGAACATCTGCGCGCGCAACAGCATTTCACACCGCTAGAAGATACAGTATACTGTACAGCCGCCCACAGCGCTTTGTTTCCGATCAGTGGAGTTAGCTGACGGAAATACTGCAGTGACACTCGCGGGCACATTGTGTAAAAAAACGCTCTAAAAACACATGAAATCTTTATCGTTGCATTAATCTTACAGCACCGAACTGCTGCAGAACTACTCCGATTTATAAAAGGATTGACATGTTCAAGTTCAAAAATTCTTCGATTAAATTTTTACTCCCATCCTTAAAAGTGCTTGCAGCAATAGATATTATAACATCGATTAAAAGCTGTTTATGAAAAACTGACTCGGAAGAGCGTTACCGGAGCTCGAAATCTGAAATTTGTCTGGCGATATGATTAGGCTCAAAATCAGTTTCTACACTGACAAGACGAATGGATAAGTTTTCCCAAAAACACCAACGGTAGAAATTGCCTTGGTACGCAGCTTTAGCAACATCATGACAGTGATGCGAAAGTGACAAAGAGTTACCATCACATCCTCAAGTACTGTTAAAATTAGAGAGCAAGAGCGTGCAGGACGAGCACAGTCAACGCGCATTAAGAAGCAAAAATCAGAAATTAGTGGTAGCCAACAAGAAAGCCAGAATGGTACCCTGTGGAGCTTCGATCCCGACTTAGACCGCTCTGGTTCATCCAATCCGTTCTGTTGGGAGTTACAAGAGACTTCGTGGGAACCTCGTATATCATGAGACTAACGTCTAAGAATGTTAAATATTTCTTTCTTTGGAAGCCGCGAACGAAAAACGATAGCATAGGTAGTTGGTGAGTGTACAAGAAAAGCAAGAAATTGCGCCTCATTGGAAAAACACTGATGACGGTCTCCGTAAATTCCGAAACGCTCTCAGAAAAATACTAAACACAAATGTTGATCACGATGTTGGTTTTTCTATTTATTCGAAGTAAGGTCTGGTGCCAATACGCAAGATAAGGCGCAAGTATCGTATGAAGAAAAAAAATCAAAAGTCTGAGAAGGGGCGAAATATTCATGTCCAGCACTCTGACAGAAGTGAAAGATAGAACAACGAATGACGCTAAAATTAGAATGAAGAAGAATAAAAGATAAATGCCGCAGAAGAAATCACCAAGAACGGATAAGACCAATCAATGAAGTTATGTAAAAAACACTACAGTACTTTCACGTTGAAACGTCTAGAAAGAGCAAAATTATTTATTTACAACGTTGTGGACGCAAATACTATCGTGCTGACAATTAAATAACACCACCGTAACTTTAGAAACTTCGTACACCTTTGACATATAAGTTTGAAAGGTTTGAGCATGGGAAGCAATTCACGTGTGATAGTTACACGTGACGTGAAGTAACTTGAGTACGTAAGGGAGCACAGTTCAATATAATTAAACGCATTATGCGGAGTGTAGAACTGATGCAAAGACACAACTCCCAACTATACCTTTAAGAGATAGCTTAAAACTTTCTCAGGTTACTGTACTGAATTTGGCAAGCTATTGTTACTAAATACGATACACGCGCTTCTTTACCTCAGTGATCATCTTGCCCCTGGTCCTGTTCCTTTCCCTGTGCCCAATTACCTCAGTAATCATCTGGCCCCTGGTCTTGCTCCTCTCCCTGTGCCCCATTACCTCAGTGATCATCTTGCCCCTGGTCTTGTTCCTCTCCCTGTGCCCCATTACCTCAGTGATCATCTTGCCCCTAGTCTTGTTCCTCTCCCTGTGCCCAATTACCTCAGTGATCATCTTGCCCCTAGTCTTGTTCCTCTCCCTGTGCCCAATCACCTCAGTGATCATCTTGCCCCTGGTCTTGTTCCTCTCCCTGTGCCCAATTACCTCAGTGATCATCTTGCCCCTGGTATTGTTCCTCCCCCTGTGCTCCATTACCTCAGTGATCATCTTGCCCCTGGTCTTGTTCCTCTCCCTGTGGTTAGCCTTCTTGAGGAGCTGCTGCTGCACGCGCTCCCGGCAGGTGCGATACTCGAGAGCGAACTCGCTCACCACGCTGCACACCTCCTGCGCCTTCGCCTCCTTCGCCTTGTGCACCGGCGCCCCCAGGTACGTCATAAACTTCTGGAATCTGGACAAAATACTCATGTTTCTTGGTAGCATGAAATATTTATGGACCTCTGTAAAGGTTATTGGAATGGTGAACTCCAGCGAGTACACTCAGTGATCAACTTCTAGAAGTATGAACGAATGCATCAAGTTTATAATTATAATTACATGTTTATGGGATGCTAAAAAAATTGGAAGAATGGAAATATGGCTGAAATGCATCAAGTAATGAATTTCTGGAACCTAGACAAGGGCATCGCGGAAATTCGTAGAAAGAAACTCTTACGAAACTTTCAAAATTGGTTTAACCGTGAGTTTTCAAAACCGT
This sequence comes from Platorchestia sp. MABIK, assembly GCA_014220935.1. Classification (NCBI taxonomy): domain Eukaryota; kingdom Metazoa; phylum Arthropoda; class Malacostraca; order Amphipoda; family Talitridae; genus Platorchestia; species Platorchestia sp. MABIK. The sequence goes on along the minus strand of JACJUY010003246.1, from coordinate 10,084 downwards.
CCAAATGCTACAAGTGATGAAAGAAGCCAACTGCTAACAAATTGTGCAACATTTATCATGAAGGCAAATAGCGTGTACACTTGGTATCAAATAATCTGAATTACTATCGTTACTCGTTGGTCAGAAACTCCTCAACGTTCATTGTAATACACACCTAAATGAACACGTCTGAAGGAACCGAAATGCTAGAAGATACTACATGGTAGAAGGCAAAACAGCAGCACTGACCTCCGCATGACACGTCTGTAGATGATGCCGAGCACGATGATCCTCTCGGCGCTGTCAGCCAGAAACTCCGACATTCTGCACAGTCACGGAATGTCGTAATTCTTCACTTAAATGAACTTCTTTTATGAGTGAATCCTAAAATAATGGCAAGTGAACTACTGTAAGTACTAAACCCATTTGAAACTGAACGAAACGCACTCTGAAAGGTAGAACAAATACAAGGAGGAAGTTATTGTACAAGCCTTCCTTACATTTTTGAAAACAGGGGATGGAAAAATTTTACTACGAAAAGTGCATCAGTATGAAGTCTACAACAGCAATTTGACTTTCATTTGTAAAACAATTTCTTCATGAAAAACAAATTTTTGAGCTTTACATGGAGCACATAATGCACGAGCGCACTAATTATTTTTCCAGATTGCTTTATTTAATTAGATTTGTAACATACCTGGCCCTCCGTGCATGGAAGTGTTAAAAAGTGAGTGAGAAACTAGGGAAAGCCACCGTAAAAAGACTAAACTCGTCTGCGAATAAAGAAGCTGGCAGAGAAGAGAGCGTACTTGAGTTTGATGTTGGTGGGCCCATCATGTTTGGCGATGACCTTCAAGTAGTCCCACGAGGCTTTACACTCCACCTCCATCTTCTCGATGTTGCTCGATAGCTCCTCGAAGTCCACTTTCGAGGCCCTGGTGATTGCTCCAATCTGAAAGGTGAACACGGAAATAAATGCAAAAAATATCACGCATTTTCATTGGACACAGACTTTACAAGATCGTTAACACTACGCACTGCCATATCATGAACTGAAACAGAAAACTGAAAGCGTTTCCGATCACGTCAAGCTAGTTAGATTATTAGTTAGTTTAAGCCTCCCTATCCTCAACAAATGAGATCCAAAGAGAGGAAGAAAGAAGGCACCATTTAGTATGGAGTTAAGGGAACGTGGAATCTATGCAGAAAGGGCATAGAAACAGTAAGATGAGAAAGAAGTTCATGAAACAAGATTAAAGTTGAAGAAGAAAGTAGTAGGTGTTGAAAAAACAGGACAGCAGTGAACCGAGAAAAAAGTTGGTCCGTAACAAAACAAAAACCTATGTTATTTTAACAAAAAGAAAGCCTACCTAACTTTTAGCTCGGGCCCTCACATTGTCCTCCTGGGGGCGCTAATTCCCATAGATACAATAGTTGTATCCCCCTGAGGGGACGTCAAGCTAGTTACGTGATCCCAACTGTAGCCACATTGCCTCATCTAACATCCCAGACTCAAGACACAATAACAAATATCCTTGCATACTTCGTATCAGATACTCTGGATTACTATCGTTACTCGTTGGTCAGAGACTCCTCAACCTTTATTGTAATATACACCTAAATGAACACGTCTGAAGGAACTGAAATGCCAGAAGATACCACATGGTAGAAGAGAAATACTGAACAGTGGAAATTAAAAAAAGTCGAAAACGGAAATGCTTGAGGATGACCACTGAAACAATAAATGCACGAGTCTACTCCGTAAAAAACTCAATCGATAGGAATTAGTGTCTAAATCATGAGTTTAAGAGGCACAAAGTTTAGAATTCCTCAGGAGCTCCTAAAATCCAAAGTTTTCAGGACGTAATTACTGATGTGCTTTACCAAATTCTCTCTGAAGAAGATTTTCAAAACCGTGACTGCTCTTGAGATCACATTTATACACGATCAACTCATGCTCAGCAGAAAAGAAGATATTATTCATAGGTGTAATGAAACTTTTTTGAAAAAAAAAATCGTAAACAAATCCAAGGAATTTCATAGTTATCTGACCAGATGAAGTTGCCGTCATTATTAATGATAGCAAAGTTCCAATTAAAGATCTTAGTGATGTAAATTTTTCCTATACTGGCAAAACAACTCACATAAACTTGTGCATCAGTTTAAACAACAAGTTTTCACGTACATAGTTGCTATAATCATTATTTTACGCATGGTACATATTACTCGTGCATTTGCTTTCAAATGTGACACGTTTTGTTTGACCATTTTATCTTCAAAAGGCGACTCCAAACACTTCCAAGTTTGAATCTTTCGACAGACGTCATGTAATGGAAATGAAATGGTTAATTAAAAAAGCTAGCCACGCAGCAGAGTGACTGACCTCGGAATAAAGGTCAGTAGTGTCAGGGAACTTTTCGAGCACCATGTGGCAGAGGTGATGCAGAAGGGAGTGCTTGTACACCGTGTCTTTCACCTCTGGAACTTTTGACAAGTACTCGATTTGGAAGCCTCTCGCGTCAGAGTTGTTCAAGAAGTTGCCCACAGACAGCAGCAGCGACAACAGCACCTTAAATGTGCGATTCTTCTGCAGCTGCTCGATGCCCTGCTTCAGATCCATCAGTGGCTCCGCAACCTCCTGCAAAAAAATGGTTGATGCCAGCGTTGGTATAACCAGAAAAGAAGGGATGATTCCGTAGCAATGCTTGACAGGAAGAATCCAAACACCAACGAAATTAGAGACAAGCGTAATGTCGTGGCGATTATAAGTATGATCGGTATCTACAATAAAATGAAGTCCAATGAAAGAAAAGAGTTTTTTCCTGGTAAAAATGTGAGGAGGACTTTGGTATCTCAATCCACTGCTTCCTCTCACCTTCTCCATGACCTCGTAGTCGAGCTTGAAGAGCCAGAGCTTGAGTCGGGCTGGAAGCTCGGAGATGGTGGACAGCATCATGAGGAATTGTTCGGCCGACCCTAATGGCACCTCAGGGTTGGCTATAGCCGCCTCTTGAATCTTCTGCTTCTCTTCTGCGCTTGGCAGCATCGTAGACAGAAGTTTCTGCGGCATTACCACGAGGTTTAATACATACAATTACGTCGAGTGTTAGGAATGTTCATTATAAGGTTTTAAATTGAGGGTTTGACCCAGAAAAATCAAATGGTGAAGTTTTACCAGCAATTCCTTACGAGTAGTTTTTGGATATCCTGTCTCTGGACCGAAGAACATTAGTGGAAGTTTTCATTCTTTCTCAAAAATTTCTAATTGCTAAGCACACAGGTTTGCTTATTCTCAATAAATTAAGGAACAGAATCGAAGAACAATGATAACAGAACCCATTCTCTCCTTCCCCTCAGCTCAGGAGCACCAATAAACAATACAGGAGCAAATCAGCCAGATTGATACAAACACTCAAGAGTGTACATAATGCGTGAAGTAACAATCACTTTCAAGGTCTACTTTCTACACATTTCGACAGAACTCGCATCAAATATGAATCAGTGGAACTTTTGATCAAGGTAAATCATGTTCATCACTACGCTCCCACGAACAAGCGATATTCATTAATGTTTATTGGACTTTCAAAAATCGTATACGTAATAATAACAGAGCTCTGTATAAATACCAAGAATAATGCGACACCATCATTGACGGTCTGATTTTGAAATTTGTTGCAAGGAAGCATGAAAATGGGAGTCAAGAAAAAACGAGGTTATTGAAATAGATTTAGAGATACAACAACCTCAAGAAAGAGTGCCATACATACAGTCATAATAAATTAAGAGATCGAAAACAATGAAGAAAATCAAAGAATATAAAGTACGGTAAGCAAGTAGGTGTAAAATAATTTTAAAATCAAATACATAGTGATAGAATTAACGCATCTTTTCACTGAAGGCACCGAAACATTTAATGAAAATGTGTAAGAAAGTCATGAATTTGGCTGGAGTAGCGCGAGATACAGAAGTGAAGTACGCTCACCTCGATACCCTCTCTGTTAATGATGGAAGAATCCATCTTGAGGATGGCGGTCTTGATGGTACGAGGCGGAGGCAGTTTGGTCATGCCGATGTTGATGACGTTCGATCGTTTGGGATCCAGCACCACCAGCTCCTTCACTCCCTTCTGTTCCTGTTGCCTCTGTCAGCGGAGGCAACATATTCAGTTAGCAAATTAGCTGTCTTGATTGTCATGGACAACGAGCAGCCGTTAGTTGTTTAGCTCAAATCAACGCGAATTATAAAATCAATTTGCTGAATCTAGGTCAGCCAAACCGTGGTTTACTGTGAACTCGTTAACGTCATTCAAATAGCAAACGTCAGCTCGACTCATTGGACTATATTTACAATATGATGAACTGAGATGAGGACACGGCGAAGTAGACTAGTGAATGGAGCTTTGAAAACGCATTAACCCTGTGAAGCATGGTGGTACTAAATATGAATCCCCATGGTAAACATGAATCCCCATGGTAAACATGAATCCCCATGGTAAACATGAATCCCCATGGTAAACATGAATCCCCATGGTAAACATGAATCCCCATGGTAAACATGAATCCCCATGGTAAACATGAATCCCCATGGTAAATATGAATCATCGTGATAAATATGAATCCCCATGGTGAATACGAATCCTCATGGTGAATATGAATCCTCATGGTGAATATGAATCCCCATGGTGAATATGAATCCCCATGGTGAATATGAATCCCCATGGTGAATATGAATCCCCATGGTGAATATGAATCCCCATGGTGAATATGAATCCCCATGGTGAATATGAATCCTCATGGTGAATATGAATCCCCATGGTGAATATGAATCTCCATGGTATATGTGAATCCCCATGGATCACACGTTTGGAAATAAAGCGCACGTTTCGTACGTAAGCATTCGCCCAGTGTGAAGAGTAAGCATTGAAAAATGCACTCAAACAACTATATATAAAGCTCATAGAACAATCAAAAGCCCAAAACGGCTTGTTCTAATTAGAAAATGAGTCCCTGGAAGAATTAAAGTCGAACTACATGAAGGGTTAGTCACGAATTTTACCTGACAGTGTAACAGTTGCTCGCACCAAATGAACTCGGAGTCAAATTAAATAAACAAAATAAACATGAAGAACAATACTGTACCATCAACTGCTTCTATACACAGTCACAACCTACTTCATCAATGAACTTCCAAACCTCCGGTTACTGAACTACCTTACTGGGACAGTCGTGATCGAATAATAATTGATGGCTATTTTTTAATACCGGCTACAAGCTGCAGTGAAAAACCGAATTAAGATATGATTCATTCTCTTAACACGTGGCCTGTGATTTGTTAAACTGAAATTCGATATTCAGTTCAAATTTAAAGTCAATTGTAGAGAGCAATTTTAGAAATGGCAAACTAAATGGATCGTGCCTTAGTTTAGCTTTTATTAAATATTTATAAAAATTTAATTAGTAACGGTGACCACCGGTCACTAATATGTGTTAAATATGATTTCCATTTGGGATTCACATTGGGAATATGCAATTGAATATGTAGGGTCTTCTTCCCCAACAGGGGTCAGATACCTCGCCTTCTCGAAGGAAGTTACTTTTGGCATGGACTTCGATGTTCAGTATTAAAATTAGCGAGAACAAATAAATTTTGAAGAAATGTCAAGCGGCTAGTTAGTGAAACTTTGAACCATAATTTAGCGGTTACCGTAAGTTAGGAAACCTGTTTTCAAAAGCTACAGAATTTTCCCGGAAAAAGTTAATTATTGCTACGAAAGTGAGTGAAAGTGAGGCTAAGAATCAAAATTCTATTAAAAATTCGTTGTTCAAAAAGTTTCCACTCTTTTACTTATCCATATTGCATTATCTACCTGGCAGCATTTAATTTGTTACTTCTAGCTGACCAACCCTCGCTAATTTGCATAATAACAACGCTTGACTCACACGCTAGAATTTCAAGGGTTACGATGGTCCGCTAAATTTCCCGCCTTGTCCATTAAACCCAGTAATTTCAAGGGTTACGATAGTCCGCTAAATTTCCCGCCTTGTCCATTAAACCCAGTAAGAAGAACATTGAAGTGAAAGCCCTCCTTCACTCTATAAAGTGCAGCAAATTGGAGTCAAGCTTCGGAGATACGATCTTTGACACACTTGATTTTTTTTTTTAATCAGAGGTGCAGCACAGATATGGAGTCTAGCTAGAAGATGGGTCCTATTTTCGAAGAGACCAAACACTGCAACAACTAAGAATCTTGGTGCAAAAATTTTTCAAAACCAATGACATTTTCTGAATCATCTTTATTGAAAATAGACAATTTTACTTTTTCAAACGCTGCAAGAACTAAGGATCTTCGCTTTAAGACATAACATACCAATAAGTTTTTCACATCATCTTTAGTGGACACAAACTTAATCTTTTATTTTCCTCGTCATGCCCAGCACCGAGTGAGCCTCTCACCTCCTGCAGTGACGGAGAAGCAGTAACATCACGCAGAAGGAACAGTCCGCCGAACAAGGGGGCGGCCGCAAGCAGGTGTGCAGACGCGCGTTTAAGAAAGAAGAAGCAACATGGTTCCCGTTTAGCGTATGAATAAGAATGAGAAGCCGCTTATATTCAAGGTGAGGGTGGAAACGTTGTGGAGTTTTTAAGCTTGGATTTGTGTACGAGTTGGGTACTTTGGATGAAGTGTTGTGAAATTACATATCATTGCTGACTTTTAACGGGAAAAAATTTAATTGGTCCTTGCCGGATCAAATTTTTGTTTGTAATAAGGTTTCAAAGATTTTTACAGGGCTAGTCCAAAAGCAATAACTTAGTCTGAAATAATTGGTAACCTTTAAAGTTGACCTCTTTTTAAAACCAAATCAGAAATTAAGTTGAGATCGAACCCAGAAATTAAATTCCAAGTCATTTTTATCGACACAATTTTCCTTAATAAGATAAATTTCAGCCAGGATTGGTATTTAAAACCCCACGCAAAAAACACAGCTTGAAAAACATCCAAGAACCGGAAAAAAACATCTTTGTAAATTTTCCAAATTTTAAAGCGTTTCGTAGCTTTCCGTATTAAATAGCATTTCACGTTTTTTTTTCGGCGATTTTTTCAACACCAACTCTTATTTTGACATAAACGTAGCCCATTTCTCGCTTCTTCAACCAGTTTCCACCCTCTTCCGTGATGTTCGCTTGGTCTTTTGAGCTTATAATGCGAGTTAATCAAGTAGTAGTCATGTAAGAACCGGCTAGTCGCAGCTTCAGGTCAACACCCTGAACAGAGGCAGAAGCAACTGTTGCTGCTCAGTTAGTTAAAGTTCAAACAATTTGATACAGCCGCTGAACGCGAGCGCATCCATTAGAACCAACCTATGAGATTAGTTTAGTGAGGTAAAAAGATGGGCCAATCAGCCAAAGTTCGAGTAACAGGAAATTAGTGTGTAAATCTCCACGTATGAGACTTGATGAGGAAGTCAACGTGAAATGAAGGTTAGTTAAGCTTCACCATGAGCGACCAGATGTACGAGTAGTAAAGTGATAAGTGCTCATACTTCCCGAGTAAAATGCTCATCCTTAAGATAGCTCTAATTAATGTGCAGAGAGGCAAGCTAGCGAACATACGTTTGAAAACATTAGGCGGTAGACATTATCGAAGACGTCTAGCAGAAGCCGTTAGGACCTTGGAAATACATGTGTGGATATAATAGAGTAAGCGGAGGCGCTACTGTTAGGAACGCTGCACGTCGCACTCGACGCTTCTCTTACACCTTACACCTAAGCAGGATAACCTGAGGACACGGCTTAACTTTCCCAAATTTCATATTTCTTCATGGCTTAGGTTTCAAATTGGCTGATCAATGCGCGTAAAATTCTATGCCAGATGCTGCATCATGACGATAATTCTACACCACAAACGTGTTTTTCCTACGAGCGTGTATGCATCAATTTTAAAAGAGAATTACACATCTCACTCAAAGAAGAAGTTTTCAAGTTTTCTAGAGTCTAGAGATCCCGTGCTCATCAGGTTTTGTGCTATTCTCAGCATCTGTATAGCCTTTTATCCAGGTGGTGTCGTACATACAGGCAGTTGATTCGCCTTCAATAAAGGTTCTAAAAAGATAAGTACTTGTCAAAAACGGTCTAAGAGTTGAACCCGTGAAAAACTTGAACACTTCTTGCTGAATGTGAGCTGAGAGAAGAAACTAACTACCTAGAACAGACTTGATTAGTACATACCCTTGGGGGTGTGTGTATTTTCAAGTTTTTTTGCGGGTGGTGGTGGTGAAGGAGCACTTACTTAGCAGTCATTTAGTTTTTTTTTATATATTTACAGCAAAACACCACACTAGTAATGCATGATACTTATTTTGGCAACGGTAGTGTTTGTTTGTGTACAGAATACACATTGTGTTTTGCAGTTTCGCAGCGATGTGCGGTAAACCTAGCAATCACCATGAAAGCATTACTCTTGGTGGATTCATTTATCAAAAGCTTCGAGTTCATTTTGAAAATTACTCTAACAAAAGCAGAAAGTTCATTTGACCCATTCACTTATCAAAAGCCTAAAATTTGTTTAGAAGACTTTCTATTTACCCCAGGTACAAATCACCCATCGCCTTGCCGCGGCGAGCGTCACCAGGAAGAAGCAACTCCTCACCTTAGCATTGATGTCTTTAGCCCGAGACTCGAAGAGATGCTCCAGTCTGACGTTGTCAAGATCCATGGGCCGCACCTCGTCCCAGAGCGTCGGCACCCCCACCTGCCGCTGCGGGTCTTTTTGAACCTGCGAGGCGTCCAAATTATGCATCTTTATTAATCGCGCCATTACTGCAATCACCATGCACAAAAAAATTTCTGTTATTTAACGTAAGGGAAGGAAGTGATTGGGTGAGTGATGTGTGAGCTGAATAAGTAGAAAAGTTTCCTCCATAAACTCGACTTATCTTTCACATTTTCTATGATCACCGTAAGAGCTATTTTACTCCGGTGAAAAGCGCTATTGCAGGACTGAAACTGAACCAAGGTTTGTCTTGTCTATAGTGTAATGCTTTACCCTCAAATTGCGGAAAAATTTCACCGCAACACAAGTAGGAAAAGACGATGCAAAGCTAAGAGGTTTGGAGCACCTCCACTCAGTGAAAGTGCAATAATCTTGCACACGCAAATTTTAATGAAATATGTCAGCGATCATTCAAGGATCGGAATTATCCTCTGAAATTACGTTTTCCTTGTCTCAGGAATACAATCAGCTCGTTTTGCACGAGTTATTTCATAATAAAGACCCTCAGAGAGATACCCCCATCTGTATAAGGAGATACCCCCATCTGTACAAGGAGATACCCCCATCTGTACAAGGAGATACCCCCATCTGTACAAGGAGATACCCCCATCTGTACAAGGAGATACCCCCATCTGTACAAGGAGATACCCCCATCTGTACAAGGAGATACCCCCATCAGTACAAGGAGATACCCCCATCAGTACAAAACAGATCTGCACACTGACGACATCCTTCCTCACCTCGTTCCAGAAGAGTTTGATGGTTTTCTTTGTCTTTTTCGGTTTGAGAATAGGCACGAGCCCTAACCCGAACTGGTGTCCGGGTTTGGGGGCAAGATGCTGACCGTATGACCCCAAGGCGGGGGGAGCTGGGGGAATGGGCGCCCCAGAGACGCCACCGTCGCTCTCCCCATCTGTCTGGGGAGCGCCGTCTACGGGGTCTGCCTCGCTAGCGGGCACGGAGGGATAACCACCTGAGGATCATCGGAAAATATAATAAATTTGAAACGGGATATTTTGAAACAAATGGAACAGCTTATAAATCTCATCTCAGGCGAAATTGCCAATATCAAGCAAACTAAATGAAAGTATGTGCATCCGTCTGCTCACAACATGGTGTGTGGTTAAATTTGGGATCTTGACAAACATGACTGGCAAGATATTTCTGGGTTTCACGGCGGAAAATGGAAGATTTTAGTTTCTATGACATCCCAGTTTACATAGGTTGGTATTTTCTACCATGAACTTCCCCTAAAAATGATGCAGAACCCTTCAACGCAGAACCCTTCAACGCAGCCCCCGTCTTTACAACCCCCGTCTTTACAACCCCCGTCTT
>JACJUY010003245.1:3967-80585 GCA_014220935.1 Platorchestia sp. MABIK | reverse complement strand
GTCTGGGATGCTGCGTCTCCTGCGTGTGTGTCTGTGATGCTGCGTCTCCTGCGTGTGTGTCTGTGATGCTACGTCTCCTGCGTGTGTCTTTGATGCTATGTCTCCTGCGTGTGTCTGTGATGCTACGTCTCCTGCGTGTGTCTCTGAATTTTTACAGCACCTACTACTTTCTTCTTCATTATTTATCTTGTTTCATAAACTTTCTTTCCAACTTTCTGTTTCCATGCGCTTGGATGTGGGAACACACCTCTAGTATAGATTCCCCGCTCCCTCAATTACTCATTATATGGAGTCTTCTTTCCTTGGGAACACTTTTGTTCTGGTTAGGGAGGCTTATACTAATTTATTCTGTAATCTAATTTATGCTATTGAAACTGGCGCCCCTGTGGTTAGCTCACCTCAGTATAGATAGGCCTTCGAGACTTTAATCTTTCGTGTACCCTTTAATTCTGTCAGCTTTCATGCCTTCTTCGCTAAATCCTTCGTCTTTTTTATCTCATTGTTTCTATACGCAGAGTTTCCATGCAGAAAAAAACACCCTGTACATAGGTTCCGTTTTCTACAGTCCATACTCAATGAATGGTTCCTTCTCTCCGTTCTCTTGATCATCATTGATGAGGTTAGGGAGTCCTTAGCTTCCTAAACTAATTATTTTAATAATAATAGCAATAATAAAGACGAAAACATGAAATTTTTACCTCAGTCTCCATTCGCTATTCGGATCCCTTACTTAATCATGAGCAATAGTACAGTTTCAAAGGCGTGAAGAATCGTGATAAATTTGGTTGGGGAATTGTATTGATAATTTATCGCGAGTGTTCTAACTATAGATCATATCTAGTGGATAGACAGAATTGTTATACCATCAGTTTTTTTTCCTGAATTAAAATTCTTACGCAAGTGTTGTTTCAATAATACAGTTTTTCCAATTTATGAAAAAACTATCACGAGGAGTTTAAAGTTATGAAAAAACCATCGTCTACAGTTCCTACTCCCAACAGAATCTTGTTTGCAGGCAAGTGTTCATCATTCATTATTGTACTGAACATGAAAACATACTTTTGAAAAAAAGGCACTCACTATGAAGCGAGGCCTCTGTTGAAGAAGATGATCACAAATTTCATAAGATACTTGTTATACAAGACGAAGTGACGTGTGGTTGCAGCTTGAGGCGAGCGGTTTCAGCTTGCTGAATCAACAAGCCGACCGCACTGTGGTGGTGGAGCAGTAGAGGAGTCCGCCTCGGCTGCCTCGCATGGCGGCGCATCTCGGCTACCTAATGACCAGCCTGTCAATATGCTCACAAAATTCATGCTTCTTGCCCAGTTAAAGGGTCGCTATTCATGTCGGTCATCTATCATGTTATGAACTACGTTCGCGGCATTCATAGCCTGTTTGTTACTCGTTCTTGCTCTGTAGAAAACTGTACAGACGACGTGTTTGTTTAAAGAGTAACGAGTGAAATTTGTTTAACTCGATATGTGGAAAATAAGCTTAGTTAAAAAGATCTTATATTTGTATCACTGCATCATGCATTGAATTTTCGACTACCTCAAAATACTAATACCGGGACGCATAGATGATTACACTGGCAGGCTAGTACCCATTTTTTTACCTCTGAGGCGAGAGGGGAATTGTGCTAACTTCTTATTTTCCCGACGGGACTGAGTCCCTCAGGGGGATACAACTTTTGTATCTATGGGAATTAGCGCTCTCAGGGGGAGTATGTGAGGTCCCGTGATAAAGGTTAAGTAGGCCTTCATTTTGTTGAATATGAATAGATTTTTTGTTTTGTTATGGACCATTTTTTTCGGTTCACTGCTGTCCTATTTTTCAACGTTTACTACTATCGTCTTCAACTTTTATCTTCTTTCATGAACTTCTTTCTCAACTTACTGTTTCTCTGCATCTTGTGTTAAGATGCATCTTTTCTATGCATCTTGTGTTAACAACTTTACTAGACCATGATGAGCCCATGCATGTATCAGAGAGAGCCTAATTTTTAAACGTATGGTGATACAAAATTTAACTTATTTAAACACTTATCTTACCTCTCTATGTAGCAGGTGAGCCCACTTGCTTACCAGTGCGATTCGGAGGGATGTACCATTTATGCCGTTATTGACTGCCCTGAAGAAAGTAACAAGAATAAATATCATGTGACGAAAATTTACTTTATTTCAAAAAGTACTTACTAAATGTGTTGATGGCTTGGACTAAAGGTGTGCGAGCTGCGTTCATCTTTGCGTTAAATTCAACTCCACCAATCTAAACAATTGTTTAACCTAAATTCGACAAAACTTTAGTTACCCTTTAACATTTTAAGTTTTCAATGAAAAGCTGCAAAACAGGTATTTTGGATCATGATATCGTCTCTTTTGAATCTTTTATAGAAGCCTTCCCAATATTTTATCAGCAAGGCGGTGAACCCTTTTGTTCCATCAATGGATGCATCCTTGTCGAAGAGTATCGCAGCAATTTATCGTTGGATTATCCTACATTCCAAACATTTATATTCTATGATTCGAAAGACTTTTAATTTACAGGTCTGCTCGTCATCCTTCCGTCGGTGCAGCACAACTCAGGGAAGCACGTCTGGTTCTGGGCCTTCATTTTAGTGATCATTCTCGTCTACGACAGCCGGGCTGCGCGTCGACCGCAGCATCGCTTGCATTCTTCTCGCCTTACAAGGAATTCAAAGCTATTTTGGTGGCGTACATCCTGTACGTCGCTTGGGTTGCGAGCTACACTTTATCGCGAGTGCTGCTTGTTCTTTCTAGGTGCACTGTATTTTATTTCCATTTGCATATCTGAAAAGATACTGGTTAAATGAAAAATGTGAAACACCTTCTAGCGCACTCTAATACATTAAGGTGGAAGTATGAGCGTTCTAATATGGCTGTTACCGCTAGGGCTATTCACATCAGCCGAGACACACTCTTTCTACACATATCTCGATCCTGTGGGTCTCGAAGAAGATGTGCAAAATTCCTTAGTTCAGCTTGCGAGGCAAACTTATAGTGTCTCTCGTGGTTCATTGAGTCAGCGAAGAAGGGTTTTCACAATTATTGCTGCCTGTCCAGGAACGTGTGATGCAAGAATATAGTGAGCTTATCACTTCATCGTCTTTTCTATATTCCATTCTCTGTGTTGCATGAAGCAGACGATGTATTGCGCTAACGACTATAAGGTGTCTTCGTTTGCGTTACTGATTTTTCGCCTCACTCTACCTATTTCTCTCATCATAACGTTCACCCTGTCTCTTCTAGCACACTGCAGCAGGCTTTGCCTACAAAACAGCAAAATTCGTCGTGCCTCAATAGGAAGTCTTGAAAACTTTGCCGCTGCTAACTTTGCATGTAATGATGGCTTTATCTGAGCGAGAGGCATTCTTTCAAAGCCTCAACACTATAAGGAAGTGTAGTCATTCGTCACGAGCACACATCAATATAATAAGCTCAGCTTGTTAACTTACTGGTTCATCCTCGCCGTTAAAAAGGACGACTTTTTTTAAGCTGTAGCTATGATTGATTTATGAGAGTTGTTTTAAATGAACAGCTTGAGAGGGTATCTTTCTTTTTCTCTTCCTCCTTTTTTTGTGTTGTGGTAATTTTTATGTAAATTCCAATCACCTTGTGTAAAATGCTGTTCAAAAACATGAATTTGGAGTTATTATTTAGCATTGAGATACTCGGGTTACAGGATGTGACTATGGACTGAGAGACCAATTGACTAACAGACAGCATCATATTATGCAAGGAAATTCATAATCTTACGCCCATGCCCCTCAAACGGACGGCACTTTGATCTCGCCAAGTATACCTGCTTTTGTGCTTGTAATATCGCTATTCTAATTTACGCTTCAAACGAGCGCCTCGATGACTTGACTTTATACTTGGGATTGAACGCCTCGTTTTTTTTTAAGTTTTGTTCATCAGAGTTTTTAAATGGTGAAAAAATAATGAGCTTTGTACAATGGATAATAATTAAAATACGGTGCCTAATACGGGAGACGCGTGGACGATCCTCCGGTCCTATAGTACGCATTAATTGACACAATGGTTTAGTTCCAAGTAAAGGACATGGTCTTAGTCTGAGAGTAAGAAACCATATGACATCCTTGCAGAGGAATACATACATTCTTGGTTGAGTAGGACCTTGACGCTGCAGTGGTGGTGGCGATGATCGTGCCGGGTGTGCGCCGGGGTGTTGGCGACACACCCGTCCGGTTTTGTGCTCAGCTTCGGCGTTTTTTGTAGCTAATCTGGAAACCTTTATCATTGTAGTTTCATTTACTAATTAATTCTAAACAATGGAAGCTGTTGTGTGTCTGCATGTAAGGATCTATCGCATCACTCCTCCAATATCATGTAGGTATATTATCTTGGCTACAGGTTTTACTAATGATTTAAACTTTCTTATGTAAGCTAATAATACCCATTGTGTGTTTATTTATTTATTATATATTTGTTTGGTGTCCGCTTCTTAAGAAACATAGGATCTCTGGGCTTGCGGTATCATGGATACCGAATTCATCAGTATAACATTAAAAGATGGCCTTAACATGCATTGATATGTTTGACATTTTACCAGAAGATGTTCGTTTATGATAGGTTTGGTTAGATTAGGATATGATAGGTTAGCATAGTTTAGGTAATATTGACAGAATTTTTCACAGGTCCACCTAGCTTAACGATGACATTGTCCGAGGATTTCTACGAGGTTTGGTACTACCTACCAAACCCATGGTTTATTTGTTTGGAGTCCGCTTCTTCCATTTTTCTGTCATGCTCATAGAGATAGCCATGATGACCGGATCTGTGATACGAGTTTCACCAGTGCGCAAGTACAATGATATTTTTTATCACGGGGACTGTTAGGATGGATGTATTTGTTAGTCATCCACGTCTGGAAAGTTGGTTTAAGAGAGGTATTGAATCCCGTCATTTTTGACGGGCCGTGCACACTACATAGTTTATTAATAATTCATGGCAATAATAATAGCCATGAGGTATTTTTACTTACAGTAATAAAAAATAGTCAACGTGTATTTATACGTGTATTTATATATACGTGTATTTATGTATAAAAAAGGAAAAATGAAGACTATCGTCGAAATGAATTTGTGTGATGTCTGCGTTTGAGTGATTACCATGGGCGGTATGTGATGCAGCCCGTGTTAGAATTACGCTCTTAACATATTTTCTGTTGTTGAAGTATTCAAATTGTGATATTTCGTACAATCGCTAACCTAATTGAAAATTCATGAGCATTGTTGGTCATCATCGAATACCATCAGTTTTGACGGGCCGTGTTCGAATATAATTGGACACTCACTTATAATAATTAAATAATATAATGTAGTATATATCAAATATTAAATATGGCATTAAATGATATAAAATTATAAATAAAATGTTAAATTATATATTAAATTTTATAATATATAAAATATAATAAATAATACAGTCGAATCTATACCATAATAAGAGAGGTGTCCGTCTGTCTCTCTGTCTGTCCGAAGCCAGCCTGCAGTGTGTGATGAGCGTATCTTTGATACGGGCTTCATCAACACCACAATTTCCAGTGTATTAATCCATCAGATTCGAGTAGGAATGAACATTACGTGAATTCTTAGGAAATAGGAACGTGTGCCATGTGATTTGTCGACCATTATTATACATTTTTGACGGGCCGTGTGCACTCGGTCTCATCAACTCGCGAGAGATTGATTTTTTTATTTCTTACGGCTTTTCTTTCGTTTGGCCTTTTTTCTTATTTCAAATAATGGGGAGTGGACTAGTATAATATAACAGTCGTCACAAGTATATTTAGGATAGGCATGTTTACACGGTGTTTGTTTGTAAAGAAACATTCCCCGTCTAACTTTTTCGCCGAAGCGTTTGGGATTTTTCCGCTCAAGTTTAGGCATTGCATTTGGCAGCCAAAATAATAGATTCTACATCGAAAAAGTTAAACTGGGCTGCAAGGGAAGCTCGAAAGGTAATTAAGCCTTTGTGTCACGGGCATGCTCATCACATACTTTTTGTTTCCCGTGAATCTGTAATACTAATTAATTAATTATCAACCCAATTAAATCTTTGAGGTGCCTCATCGAACATCATTGAATACCGTCGTTTTTGAACGGCAATAACTCATGATTTGTTTGCTTGGCTAAAAGCTATTGACTGCCTTCATTTTTGACGAGCCGCATGCACTATACTCGTAATTAATTAATAGGTGATCGTATTCATCAGTGTTTTATGATGCAATTTTGAGTGTTAATTTTCATAGAATTTGTTGAAAGAAGTTATATACCAGGTATTGATGGATAGTACGATGCACCATTTGAATAACTGTGCAGCTGCTGCAGGGGGTAGTTTAACCTAAAAATGGCCTCCTATGCGTCAGTCTTGCTGCAGAGAGAAGCTAAAAAAACTTATTGTTCAGTATCCTACATTGAATTAGCGAGTTGGAGCAAGGTTTAATTTTAACACACTGATTATTTCAGACAAATGTCACTGGAAAATTGAGCGACAATGTAGCAATTGTTGGCTTTGTGAAGCATTGGGAATAAAAGCAACATGTTACTTGAGTTCTTCAATTTGGATTAAAGTGAAAAAAGCAATGGAAATTCTAGACGTTTGTGTGTTACTCAGGTTACTTCAAGGCTACGCAAGGAAATTGAGCGCTGCAATCAAACATATGTAGATAGTCTTCAAGAGTAGTCACAGCGTGGCGTATTGCATGTATTGAAAAAGACGCATTTGTTAGCTGGAATGTTTAAATTTGCATCTCGCTCAGTGAAGTATCTAAATCTCAGATGCATCGATTGTGTTCTAAGAAAATGCTAGGCCTAGTGAAAAAAATAACGGTCAAATTTCAGCTTCCTCAAATTTAAGTCTATTGAAGTATATTTTTTTATATATTCTGTGTTTACGTGAACAACTGAAAATACGCGATTAACTTATAGTCTCTGCATTAATTATTCCGATGTGAACACGAAACATGTATTTCAGATCCGCACTATTGGTACGCTGTCGAATGCAGTAATTATTGTCGCAAATAACCTATGTAATTTAAGGATAAATCCTTGCAATCCCAGAAAAAAATTTGCCGACGTTACGCAGCGCTTATGTGTGACGTTAGTGAGAATCAGATGTACGTACAGGGTGGCGCATAAGTAACGCACCCTTTTAAAAAATTAACAATAAAAAATCATGAAAGGTTTAACGATAGGGTTAATTGCAAACGATAGAGGAACTCTTAAAGTTTATTTACACGTCGTATCCTGTCTACAGATACCCAGTGTATATTGCGGTAATAAATAAGGGTGCGTTACTTCTGCGCCACCCTGTACACACCTAATCTCTTTGTACAAAACGGCTCAATTGCCAGTTTCAAAAAAATTTCCTGAATCTATCATGCCTTTATGAAAATATCCTGAGCGTTTAATTTCGGATGAGTTACAAGAAGATACATCCTCTGAAGGAGGTTATTAAAAAAAATTGCAAATATTTCGGGGAGCAAAGGAAAAAAATTTTTTTTGATTCGACATGAACCACGTTTATTTTGAGAAAATGATCAGTAACTTCAAAAAAATTAACACTTTTA
This sequence comes from Platorchestia sp. MABIK, assembly GCA_014220935.1. Taxonomy (NCBI): domain Eukaryota; kingdom Metazoa; phylum Arthropoda; class Malacostraca; order Amphipoda; family Talitridae; genus Platorchestia; species Platorchestia sp. MABIK. The sequence goes on along the minus strand of JACJUY010003245.1, from coordinate 72,971 downwards.
AAAACGAATATTGATAGAAACGTGACTATATGGGGTGAAAAAAGGCAACGTAGATGCGGCCATGTTGAGAAAATGTTGAAATTTAAATTTGAATACTTAAAAACGCCATTTTCTGTAAGTGCATTTCGGAACTATCAAAGAACTGGTTCGAGAAAATAAAAGACTGTCAAATTCTGTTACAAATTGTAAAGAATTGTAGTTTGTAAATAATAAAAATCATAAGTTCGTTAAATATTGCTCGCAATTTATTATGCTTTTTCAAAAAGCGGTAACGTGGAAACGTGCAGCTACTTAAGTCCATTTTACTCGAATTCTAGAATATTTTCGTCACAAAAATTATGAAAAATGTTTTCGTCTTGAAAACGAAATAGAAATGAGCTATCGGATAATTCAAAGAAAAAATTGGTAAAAAACAAATCTAAAATGAGGCTGTTTCAACGAAGAGAATATGTAGGATATATACAGGGTGACCCAAAAAAACGATACCCAATTATCAAGGGCTGTAATTCAGAAACTAATAAACATATAAAAATTTGAAAGTCCATTTCGTTTTCTTATGCTTTGGTAGCATTAATACGGCTTCAACTCGTAAGTTGAATTACGTATATGAATACAAAAGCGTGATCTTGAACTATTCAAGATTTTTACCAATCGAAGAGTTTTGTATTATGGAACTCACAAAAGAACAAAGAACATTCATTGTTGAGAAGTTTTTCAAGCGAAAGATTTCCAACTGGTCATTCAATAATTTCAAGAGCATTTTCCTGAAAGATAGTCTTCAACAAAGATGACTATTTGGAGAAATGTTACTAAGTACAGAACCGAAGGAACAAGCCTGAATCTCAACACAAGTCGATCAGGACGGAAAAGAACGAAGCGATCAGAAGAAAATGTTGGAATTGTTCAAGGAGCACTTACAGAAAATCCGCAAATCTCTGCAAGAAAAGTGAATTAGATATTACTAAATCTACATTCGACAGAATTATAAACTTTGGATTAGAAGTGGCATGCTTACAAGATGCATGTGCGGAACAAACTCCTCGACAACGATCTCTTGGTGGCTTAATTTTGCTTAATGTTTTTTTACAAAGAAATGTTCGATTTCTCCTCTCAGGGGGATACAACTATTGTATCTATGGGAATTAGCGCTCCCAGGGGGACTATGTGAGGGCCCGAGCTAAGGGTTAGGTAGACTTCCTTTTTGTTGAAATAACATAGGTTTTTGTTCTGTTACGGACCATCTTTTTTCGGTTCACTGCTGTCCTGTTTTTTCAACACCTACTACTTTCTTCTTGAACTTTGATCTTGTTTCATAAACTTTTTTCTCATCTTACTGTTTCTATGCCCTTTCTGCGTAGATTCCACGTTCCCTAAACTCCATACTAAATGGTGCCTTCCTCCTTCCTCTCTTTGGATCACCTTTGTAGCGGATAGGGAGGCTTAAACTAACTAATAATCTAATCTAATCTGTTCGATTTCTGGACGACATTGTGGTTGGCGATGAGGCCGCTTTTCATTTGAATGGCAAAGTAAATAATCACAACGTTCGCACATATGCACCGAAGAACCAGCCTCTTAATATCAACTTTGACGTAGGAATTTCGAGAGAGAAAGTGTGCGTGGATGGGACTTGGTGGCAATTGATATCGGTTCTTAATTTTACAACAATAACTTACATGGAGTTAAATACCTTAATCTAATTAATAACAGGATCGTTCCAAGACTTCGAGAAACACATGGAAACGGAACCAATTGAACTTGGTGGATTTAGGACGGTGCTCCTGCGCACAGAACTGTTGCGCTGAGGGAGAAACTGAATGAGCTATTCGGCAATCGCATTATCCCATTGAATCATCGAATCGAATGGCCCTCCAGATCGCTTGATTTGACGCCGTGTGATTTCTCCCTTTGGGGATATCTAAAGAGTAAGGTGATACCGACGAACCCGACGAACCGACGAATGCGATACCGACGAACTCAGCAAAGAATTGAAAATGATGCTAATTTGCTGCAATTAGATGATGCTATCGTTAGACGAGTGATGTGAAGGAGGAGGCGAATGCAACTATGTATTGAGAGAAACGGAGGACGCAGAAGAAAAAATAGGAAAACCATTTCGATTGTATTCTTATTTTAGTGGCATTTTCCATTTAATAAACGTTTGAAAGTTATTAAAAATATGGTTTTAAAATCATGAAATTGGAAGTTTAACAAAAGTGTTCAAACAGGTTTCCAGTATTGGTCACTAAAAATACTTCTAAAAGAAAACAGTTGGATCAATTCTTCTGAAATTTTCTACAGAGTTGGAACAAATGCCAAGAAACAAAATGGAGCTTCCCAATTTTTTTAAAGTTTGATAGTTTCTGAATAACAGCCCTTGAAAAATATGTATCGTTTTTTTTGAAGGACACCCAGTATAGACTGAAACCAATTTAAAAAAATTATTAAAGTCGGCCTCTGCACGATTAGAATCTAGCTGCGTGAATTTACGGTCTAATAGTCCATCTATTGCACCATGTGAGCAGTGCGAGGAGTATTGCGCATAAAGAAGCTCCGCAAATCTGCGAGTTCAATTAACTATTCGACTTCACCCAAATTTTTCAATATGATAACGCAAAAAATGATGCTGCAAAAAATGCCTGTAGTCGAAGCCACACGGTTAGGTTTAATTTCAAAATATATTTTTTGAAATTTTACAGTTTAAATTCCAGTGTTCTGAAAAACTATTTGAAATAAAATGTCATGGGACTTTTACATGAATTATTTTCAGGAAATAAAGTTGAACTTTCTACTTCAATTACTTAACGCTGGTATTTCGAATATATCATTTTGATAAAATTTGGAGTCTCATTTAACCTCGCCTACGACGCATCATGCTAGTTGCATAAGTGGTATTGTGGATACAGATAGGTACTTGTGTCCAGTTCCAAAAACAAATTTGAAGTCTTTTGCCGCAAAAATTTCAAAAATAAGTTTTCGATAGGATTTGAACTACGTTTATCCTGAGAAAACGGTCAGTAGCTTCAAAAAGTTAACTTTTGAAAATGCCGAATTTCGATAGAAGCGTGGCTTTAAGGGGAGAAAAAGGCAAGATAGATGCGGCCGTGGAGTATTTGGTGCGTCGTGTGCTTGTCCCAACACTGGGAGAGCTCAGCTGTCATTTTTCTAAACTGCACGGAAGTAGAGGAAGGGCGTGGTAGTCTCCTCTGGGCCTAAAAACTACCTACACTGTGCGAGTCCTTCGGTGGAGCTATTGTTGCCGATGTTCTGTGCTGTTGGCGGCGCTGTAACGAGCGAATAACAGTTGCAGTCAGCTGTTGTACTGCTGTAACAAGCTAATTGCAGCCGTTGTGGCGCTGTAACGAGCAAATTTCAGCTGTTGTGGCGCTGTAACAAGTCAATTGCAGCTGCTGTGGCGCTGTAACAGGCTAATTGCAGCCGTTGTGGCGCTGTAACAGGCTAATTGCAGCCGTTGTGGCGCTGTAACAAGCCAATTGCAGTTGTTGTGGCGCTGTGACAGGCTAATTGCAGCTGTTGTGGCGCTGTCACAAGCCAATTGCAGCTGTTGTGGCGCTGTAACAAGCCAATTGCAGCTGTTGTGGCGCTGTAACAGGCTAATTGCAGCCGTTGTGGCGCTGTAACAAGTCAATTGCAGCTGCTGTGGCGCTGTAACAGGCTAATTGCAGACATTGTGGCGCTGTAACAGGCTAATTGCAGCCGTTGTGGCGCTGTAACAAGCTAATTGCAGCTGTTGTGGCGCTGTAACAAGCCTATTGTAGCCGTTGTGGTGCTGTAATGAGCTGCAGTCAACTGTTGTGGCCCTGTAACAAGCAAATAGTGGCTGCTGTCAGCTGAAATGGCGCTCTAACATTGAAAATAGATTCAAATGCATTTTATGTTGACTGAAAAGAAAGAAAGAAAAGAAAGAAAAGAAAAACGGTTTATTTCCAATAGAGCTGGTACAAAAGTACCATCATTGGTTTTTAAAATATCTTAAAGTTAATACACTTAGATGATACACACACACGAGTATTGTAATACCCATGTCACTAGTCGAAAAATGATTGAGGGCAATGTACTCCTAATCTTGCTTAAACTACATTTGATGATACATGTAATGAGAATTATAAGAGATAACACAACTTCATGACTTTTGACAGTTAACATATACATGGCATCAAACTTCGCGATTCTTGACGCTGAAGGTTTTCCTTACTGTGAAGGATCTTAATTGATATTTTATCTTACATATACGGTAGATTTACATTAACTGTGTGATGAAGTCCTTTTTTGTAGATGCGATACTCTTGTTAATTGAACAATACCCGACAAAAATCAGAGTTTTACAAATGCTCAGCTATTGATCAAGCATATGTTTTGCTCAGTGCAATCTACTAAGGGGATACATCTATTGTATCATTGAAAACTAGCACTCCCAGGGGGGAAAAATGTGACGTCCTGAGCTGAGAGTTAGATAAGCCTTCTTTTTGTGTAAATAAAATGTTATTCGTTATGTTAAAGATCATCTTTTTTCGGTTTACTGCCGTCCTGTTTTTCAGCACCTACTACTTTCTTCTTCAACTAGTATCTTCTTTCGTGAACTTCTTTCTCAACTTAGTTTATTTGCACCTTGTGCATTGATTTTGCATTTTCTTATCTCCATACCAAGTGGTGCCTTCATCCTTCCTCTTTTTGGATCAAAATAAGACGTTTCATGAATTTTTGAAAACGTTACCCGATATTGTCAATGTTCTCAGCATATTTCTGATCATTTGGATTGGTTCGGTAGGCATTTTGTCTTGTGACATTTTTTTTTCTTTCATCATACTCTCAACAATTTTGTTCATCGATGCCCCTTCACTAGGATAGAACCATTATATGTATGGAAATGAGCCTTCCCAGTGGGAAAATGAAAGGTCGCGAACTGAAGGTCTGGCTAGCCTTTTTTTGAGATAGAACAGGTTTTTTATTTTTTTGCGGACCATCTTTTTTCGGTTCACTGCTGTCCGGTTTTTCAACACCTACTACATTCTACTTGAACTTTTTATATTGTTTCATTAACTTGCTTCCTGATTTGTTTTTTCCACGCGTAAGGTATCTTGTGCGGCAACCCGCATCATACATAGATTCCCTGTTCCCTTACTTTATACTAAATGGTGCCTCAAATTTAAATGCGCACAAACGAATACATTTTTCAACTAAGCGTTACGAGGATTGTGTTCTCTTGGTAATTTATTTCAAATGCACTGTCAAAATCAGATTAGGCAAAGGAAAGGAACTCATTTTTGATGTGCTTTTCTGTCAATCATTTTTTGATTCAACATTTTACACGGGTATCACGATACCAATGTGTTATTATCAGTTAAGGATGTTTAGGTTTAGGTGTTTTAAAAACCAATGTATCGACATTTCATGTTTGTACTTTATTGGAAGTAAATGTTTTTCTTTTTCTTTCTTTCTTTTCCATCCTTCATGTCTTTGGAACAACTTTGTTGCAACAGGAGCCGAAATTAACGAATGTAATCTAATGGTTTTTATTGTACAATCTTGTAGGCACAGTATCAATGTGACGGCTACGACGTTCAAGGCTTTTCTGATTCAACTTCTCAACAGTTTTTCGTCTGTCAGTGTAAATAGTGTTCAATTTTTTTTAAAACTCATAGCAGCAACCTAGGAGTACATTTTTACTGTTTTTTGCTCTTGATCGATGCAACGACACGAGATGAAAGAATAGTTGTATTTCCACCGGTAAAATTTAATAATTTGTGCAGCAAAAACTCTCAAAATCCAACTGCGTCGAGCTTCTTGTATAAACTTTCAAGAAATATATAGTTTTCTTTATGCTTTTCTTGATATCGGATGGATTGTGGTCTCTCAAGTGACAAACCAATCTAAGCAAATTGCTCTATTCGTCTCGTTAATGCTGTTGTTACACAGCGACGCTTGCATCATGTTACGCTGAACTTTTTTCACAAGAGTTTCACCTACTGCACCAGGGTTGCAGAGTGGGCCATGTGTCTGGTGCTAGTAACGAGCGCGTCTGTGGCGTGGACCGTCACTTCGGTGGCAGCGGTGACGCTGCTGGTGGTGGCCCACCTCTCTCCCCAGTGGCTCCTGGGCCACCCTGTCGTGCTGCAGCACAACGCGCCTCCTTCTTATGACAACGTCTTCAACATTACTGGTGACTTGCTGATTGTGTAGTACTGGCGCTCTTATTGATGCTGCCGCCGTAGAATGCGCTATTAATTGTTAGCACCGAGTGTTGTCAAGTCACAGCTACAGAAGACGTTCTGCGTGCATGTTTAAATTATTTTTCTAAAAGGCGCTTATCTAGTGTTAACCACAACCTATGACTTTGTATAGTATTGTATTAAGGTGGAATTATTGTTCTCGTCGATATTTGCAGTAGCTTTACTCTACCGAGCCATTTCATTTGACTGCGTGCTGCTGACAAGTAACTCTTTGGTAACAAGTAACTCACAAGTAACTCGTCCATATTTCACAATATCAAATTTACGACCACCGTTTATAAATCCACTCCCTCAAGGAGATTCAACTATTGCACCTATGGGAATTAGCACTTCTAGAGGGAAAATGTGAGGTCTAAAGTTGAAGGTTGGGTGGACCTTTTGTTGAAATAAAATAAGTATTTTATTATACTATTGACCACTTTTTCAGTTCTCTGCTGACCGGTTTTCCAGCACCTACTACTTTCTTTTTCAATTTTTATCTTGTTTCATGAACGTCTTTCTCAACTTACTGTTTCTATACGTCGGCGGTCTTAAATGGACTTACATGACTCCAAACTCCATATTAAATGGTGCTTTCTCCCTCTCTCTTTGGAATATCTTTACTGTGGTTAGGGAGGCTTAGACTATCCTATCTAGTCTAGAAAATCCATGTTTTCTTGCACATAGCGAAGAATTACGGGCACTGCATTCTTGGTATTCAATTTTTTTTGTGAAAGCGATTAATGTTCAATATCAAACTATTTGGTTATTTATTGCTAGCGTTTCAAGTTTTAACATATTTTGATGTCAGAACACTTGAGCTTTATACAAACAATAGTTATATATTCCTTTTTCAATTCTGGATAATTTTTCATTTTGTTCCGATTTACTGAACGTCTGCATTCTTTCTGTACGAAAAAGCATAATGAAAAGCCCTCTCTATCCTGTGCGAGATGTGATAGAGGCTCCAGTTCATCTGCAAGTCAAACATTGTGTTGTGTCTGGATTTGGGAAAAAATAAATTTGGCAACTGTTTAGAAGTGCATCACGGTATACCGTGGTGTGCATCCTAAGTCTTGGGCACTACCACGAACTTGTATTGCCATTCCAGAATGGAGCGGGTCAGTGGAGGTGAGGCCTTCCCTGGGGCTGTGGCTGCGCTGCTCGATCTTCCCCCGCAAGAAGGGCATTGCGGGCTCCCAACACTGCGGCGTGTACGCCACCACCGGCGCCGACCTGCCCACTGCTCAGGTTTGCTCACGTGCGTCGGTTTGGTCTAGGACGGCCGAGGATGTCGAGGCTTTGAATTTCTAGGATTTGTTTAGTCGTGTTCGTCACTTTTGTTGTCCATCAGAACGTTGCAGAATTTTCTTGCAAACTTTTGATTCACGAATAGTTTAATATCATTCAAAGAGTGACAAAATTGCTTCATGTTAATGTTGAGAGTAAAAACATTTCCTTCGCCAATTCTTTTTCAGTAGAGCGTTGAACTTTTTCCAAATTTTATCGAAAACTTGAGAATGTGTAAAAAGTTTCTGTGAATTCCCTCAAATTTTAAAACACTGGTCACATGCACTTCAAAATGGACACAAAATTCGGCATCTAGCAGCGATGATTGACGAGAGTCTGTGTTGAGGTGGTGGCGATGGCATCGCTGGTGACGGGCACGGGCATCGCGGTGCTGGCGACGCTGCTGGTGCTCATCAGCGCGTGCTGCAGGGTCGTGGCGCGCAAGAGCATCTTCAACGTCACGGGCTCCGTACAGGCGCTCGCTGGTCTGTCTCATGCAAATTTCCTCATGCAAATTTCATACAAATTTCCATTAGTGTAAACTAGCTGAGAATCTAATGTTATTAAAATAAGTTACTGTAGATTTACTAAAAGCTCTTCCAATATTTATACAATTTTCAAAGAAAATATGGTCAAGACTGCCATAAAATTAACGAGCTGCTGGACAGCGCGAAAATCTAAAAGAACAGGTCAATGGTGATGCAGCAAAGAGAAAAACAGCTGAAATTATTAGCTTCAAGCACGATTGGTTAAAATTATGTTTAATACTGTATGTCTATGTTTTCTTCTTAATTCATTTTGAAACGATTGATGCTTTATTTAAAGTTGAAGTATTTGAGTATTCACACTATTTGCAGCGTTTGTACAGCACTGAAAGTGTTTCCTCGATAAATTTCTTAGGCCTTTGTTGAAAAAATTAAGAAGTTTTTTACCAGAATGAAAATAAAAAATATTTTACGAGTTGCGATGATGTCTCTAAATAAATTTGATTTTTTCATTAGATGCCATTCCCCGCCAAAAAAATATTGTAATACTGTTGTACTAATATTAGGTTTTGGTGAGCTAACATCTTGAAAACTATCATTGTATTGAAGAAAACCATAGTTTCTAAATTTTTTAGGAAAACCGATCTTAATATCTCACGAATTTCAACCGAAATAATGTAATTTCTAAACCTGCGAATTATTCTGTTACAAAGCAGTAACAAATTCGTTTGATTCTAACAAATTGTGCAGAGCAGCGCTCAGGTTGAAGTTGAAAGTAGGTCCTGGTTTAGTTGAAATAAAATGTTTTTATTTTGTAACGGACCATTTTTAGTTTTAGTTTTTCTCAAGGGGGTACAATTACTAATCCATGGGAATTAGCGCTCCCCGCACAGTGAAGCGAGGTGCCATGTTGACAGGTAGGTGGCCTATCAGCTTCTTTTATCGAAATAGAATACGTTTTCGTTTTGTTATGAACCATATTTTTTAAATTCACTTCTGTCCTTTTTCGGTTCCTTTTACTTTTCAACTTTTATTTTGCTTCATACTTTTCTTTCAATCTTACTGTTTCTTTGCGCGTGTTGGGCGCACCTTATGTACACAGATATCGTTCTCTTCATCCCATACTAAATGGTTCCTCCCTCTTTACTCTCTGGAGAACAAATTTAGTGTGTTTAAGAAGGCTTAATCTAACTTATCTAATTCCGTTTACTACTTTTTTCCAGAAACAGTTATTTCATTTCAACTTGTATCTTGTTTCTCTTGTAACTTCTTTCAGTCTTCCTGGTTTTATGAGCAGGGTTTGGGGACTATTTTGTATGGATAATTTTCCCTCAGATTTTAAAAGATACCCCCCTTTTCCTACCTTTGGAACACTTTCATGTGGTTATGGATGTTTAACTCATTTATAATATTATTTAATCTGCACAGAACATGGCTGTAAGTAGGTACATTTTGCTATTATTTTAAGAAGAGTGATGTGTTATTTTGTGACAATATTTTGTCTGTTGGTTTCTTTTTGTACTGTGCGGGCTCAGCTAGTACTTCGCATGGCTCGAAATCAAACTTTAATGAAATATATATGAAAGAAAGGAAAAATCTTATTTAGTTGAGAATAGTTGAAATAATCGTAAAAATCAAAGTCATCTCTTCGTATGAGATGTCACATAAAAATGAAATACCTACACTCGACGTGATAGCAACATCACGATTGTATCACAGTTACTGATTTTGAACATTAAGTCCACTTGAATGTCTCGACAGAGCAATCGAAACCAACAAGTTACTGAGTTATCGTTTGTTTCCATATCTCCCGCGACACAGGCGTGTTCAGTGTGCTGGGGCTGGTGGTGCTCCCCATGTCCTGGAGCAGCGTGAGGGTGCAGCTTTTGTGTGGCCCTCTCGCGGGCGCCTACGTTCTCGGTGCCTGCACCACAGGTGTGCAGCTTTTACGCAGTCGATACGGTAGGAAGTAAGATCACCTGGCAATTCGGGACGTTTTATTGTACTTCATTACAGTAAATAAGTTGCTTACAGTTCAGACACACCGTCTTCCAGGATGATGAGCCATAAAATAATGAAAATTTATTGTAGAAAATTTTTTGTCGTTTTCAGATCCCACAGAAGACATAGGTTAAGCAATAAGTTTAGACTAGTTAGGTTCGCATTCCTCTGCTATAGGGTCTCTCCCAGCCTAAAACGGCGAAGTGAATGGGCGGGAGTCTTAATGCAGGAAATTTTGACGCAGATGTTATGAATGCCAGGAGGTTAATAAAAATAATAATGAAATCATGGGCTTTATATGGAGGATAAATATTTACACGGATACATTGAGCACACAAAAAATGTTATTTTTTATGTACAAAAACATCAAAATTGTAATTCCCTCGCAGAAAGTTTGGATTATCGGAACACTGCACTCAAAAAAGTCTGAAGAGTGATTAGCCTGAAAGATTTCGCAGGAACTATAGAATTTGATCAGTGGCAATCGACGACAATTTCGCAATAATTTCGGTCCCGGCATTGTTAGTGGTTAAGAAATACAATAGTTACCATCTCCGCAAAGAAAATGTCTGCTGCTGAGGTCAATTTGCATTTACCTTGCATAAATTACGACCCTATCAAGTCTCTCTGTTTATTGGTATATTTGTTTAATTGAACGATTTGAATGAGCTGTTAGTACAATTTCACTGGTGAAAATCTATGTGAAATTTGTTTAATTGAACGATTTGAATGAGCTGTTAGTACAATTTCACTGGTGAAAATCTATGTGAAATTTGTTTAATTGAACGATTTGAATGAGCTGTTAGTACAATTTCACTGGTGAAAATCTATGTGAATTCATGAGCTCGGCATGCTTTTTATTCGTTGAATCGCGGTCAAGAGATCCCATCCACCAAAATACAGGGGGCGTAAGGAATCCGAGGACACTTGTATTTTTGTAATTTAAACTAACCCGATAATAATTAATGTATTTTTATTTCAGAAGATGCCATGACAGACACTATTATAATGAAATTAAAAAAACTCGCTGTAATATTGTCAATAGAAGCGAAACAGCAATTTAGAAATTACAAGAGTTTTAACACTCGCCAGATCTTTCGTTTACAAAGTTAGAAAAGGGCTGAATGACAACAATGGAGATGAATTGGTTCCGAGCAAGAGAAAACAGCATTGTCAACGCACTGACTCACTCCGAACACCTAAATTTGTCAGAAGAGTACATGGTTTTCGGTGTTGTTAGCAGTGAAGGGGCACATCATGCATTCTCATTCTAGCCATTGTTAAGCCTTGGATAAATAGTGTAGCCAATGGAAGGGCCTATGTCTTCCAACAAGATTCGGCTCCATCCTATAAAGCTCTCAAAACCGAGAATTGAATGGCCGAGAATGATCAAGATCATGTCACACAAGACTTACAGCATCCTAACTCACCAGACCTTAATCCTTCAGATTATTGCGTGTTGGGCATCGTTAAAAAAGAAGTTCATAAGCACCTATAATAACCATGCGATGAAAGCAATAGCCCGCGCAATGTAGGACAATAATTAAAGACAATTGAAGCTTTCAGTCTTTTTCGGACTCGAATTGAGCCGGTGATAGAAGCCGAAGGAGGATGCGTAATGCGATGTACATATTTTATAACCATGTACAGAACGACGCTTAATAAAACGATTTTCAAGTGTAGCAAAAACCTGAAAACTCCGTTTTCGAAAAATGACCTGAAATAATTTTAGGTTCTCGTAGGAATATAGGCTTACAATGGAGCCAACGAGTGAAATCTAACTTCTTGGACAGGCTGTTAGCACGCGCTTTAGCCTATTCCTACGGGAATCTAAAATTATTTCAGGTCATTTCTCGATTATTATTATTATTGTTTGAGGTCGATTTTCCGCCGGGGTCGCCACCTTATAGCAAATGTGGACCCCTTTGCTTTCGCAAAGCATTTTAAAGGAAATAATGTGGATTCAAAATGGGAGTACAGACTAATTCCCACGGGTCTCACCTGCCAACCCTCTAATAGCCGAGCGCCCTAACCATGCTGAAACCCCTACCAAGCTAACGACGCAGTACGCTGTCATATCTCGAAAAAGGAGTATTCAGGTTTTTGCCACTCTTAAAAATCGTTTTATTTAAGCGTTTTTATTTATATGGTTAACGTATGTGCATCGAATTACTCACCTTATTTATATATATATATAGAATAAAGCGTAGGTTAATAAGTTTGTGTTGTTACAAGCAATTGTGAGTTTTCAACGATTGACAGTTTTATTTTGTGTTTTTCTTAAAATGAGTAAGGTCTTCTCAGTGTACCTTACGCACCTTGTATATATGGAAACTGGTTTTCGCTTACAGTGCGCTAACACGTTGATGAAGCTGAACGATGTTCTTGCTCCCAATACCTGTCGGGTGAACTCTGTACATGAACGCGCCTGAATTGCAGGTTGGGCCCTGTATGCAGCGTTGACGGGCACCATGCTCCTGCTGCTCTGCGCTGCAGCAGCGGTGCACGTAGACAACACCGTCAGCTCCAACAGGGCGGAGGAGGAGATCAGACTGGGTCACCACTGTGTCTGCGTCACTTGACGGCAGCCTTCACGAGCAGGAACAGTTCATTACGTACTGCAACTGTTAATTTAAGCGACCAAAAAAGCGTTGATTAGATGATGCTAGACGTGGTAGAGGCCGCAACACCAGCATTCGTATGCATGAAGCTAAAAATGTGGTCGGAACTGCTCCAACACCTCTGAGAAAAACCTAGCATGCATAGCAATCATTTGATAAATAGATAATAAAACAAGTGATTGAGCAAAAAAATTGCTAGTCTTCAACAATTAGGGTTTTTACCTAAAGAACTAGTACTCTGCTTTAAGTGCCAATCGACTCACTCAGACAATCATTTTGTAAATGTGCGGTCTCATGCGTACAACCTATTTTCGATGAGCGCCCATTCCTCTTCACTGTAACAATTTCACAAAAAATTAAGAGATTTCATGTGTGAACGTACTTATAGTAAGTAAACTTTTTTATCGATATTCCTGATTATTTTTAATCTATGGAACCAATTAAAAATGCATCTGTTTTATTTGGTTCATAAATGTATGATTGTAAGTTTCAGTACAACGCCAACAGCCCACGAAATAAAAAAACTACAAACATATTATGCTGTCATTACGACCCATTTCGAAATTGCCGCACGGATTATTCAACATGCTTACGTTGTCATGGTCGCTTCAATTGAAAGTAACCAAGTTTAAATAACAAATTTGAAAGAAAATACTGAGTGAAAAAAATATAACTATGCGATAACATCTTACCTTTGTGAGGTAAAATTTTTTTTTAAACGGTGAAAAAATAAAAAAATTACGTATTTATACCGGTTCTTGAATGAGCATTATATGTATTTAGTGGTAATTAATTTAGTGGTGGCACCACGTAGTGAACGTATTAAACTCTTAACGCGCTGTGTTGTAAATTTCATAAACTAAGGTCATGACGGAAACCGACATGTAATTTTCCTCTTCCGTGCAAAATTTAAAATATTTCATAGATTTAAAAAAAGACGAATTAAATGATGAAGTAATCTGTAAATCATTTTTACAATGTGAATTTTTCCTGACGATAACAGCGTAAAAAGACTGTTGCACGATATCTTCAGTTTTACACATTCTGAGTTGTGTTCCTTACTATACATCACGAAAAGAAAGAACAAAAATTATTTCAGGTGACTCTTAACTGTTAAACAACACGCATATGAAAACTTCTGAATAGCTACTTCTACCCAGGAGTATAACACAAATGAACTGTCACAATTGCTATTTCCAAGTTAGGCAATGTTTCCCCAGAGCCCACAAAACCGTTCAAAAGCAACCATTTCAAAAGAGGCTGCACGTCACTTCAGTTATACGGCGCTGTAATTAGAACGAGGTAGTAATCATAAAAATTAGCGAAATGATTTCAAAGCTCTTGAACAAAAGTAAAAAATGTTCAACATATTACTGGACACGAAAATATAAGTCGTCCGAAAATCTTGTAACTACTGTTCAGGATGTGTTACCTCCTGACAAGCAGCATCTCGGATGTGTTCAAGCCGCTGTCGTGGTGAGACATAGCAGAGTAAATTCAAATTTAATTTAAATATTCTAAAATGATTCAAATAAACGAACACAAATATTTCAATGCTCGATCACTAGAACAACAACAATTATTCATACTGTACTCGACTGGAATCCATAACTTATACTTAGTGAGCGATAAGACGATTTTGACCTCCGCATGCATAATTTTTATCGTTGTTTTATAAAGTTTACTCACATTTGATAACAGCTATCTCTGCTGAGAAGATACTTTCTTCTATCATGTTCACCCAAAGCAACGAAAACTGCGGCTTCACTAATCTTCACCATAGAGCATCTGGCACACATCGCTGATGTGGAGGTCATACACAGGAGGCACGCACGAAATAACTTCGTCTTCCGAGAGTTCATTGGAAACATTTTCACAAGAATGCACATAACTGTCGAATGCTTCATCTTGAACTGTTCTCTGATCTGCGTGGTAACCAGAGACTGAATTTACTTGACAATCATTGTTACAGTGTTTTTGTCTGGATTGACATCCATAATCCGTCGGAAGTGCAGGCTCGTACACGTTGCTGCGCAAGGTGTGTGAATCTTGAAGAGTTCGTATATCGTGGGGCGGCACGGCCAGGAGCAAGTTAATGCCTGGATATATTAAGGTGACGAAGAGAACAACTCCTATGACGATAATCGAAGGGAGGGCAATGGCCCAAAACTTGTGAGGCAGGTACGTGATGCCCAGCAAGTGGAGGTACTCATGAGGCACGAGAGCCCAGGTGAGGTAACACACGATGCACATCCACGCTCCCACGTACAACACAAAACCATAGTAGGCGCGCCCAGCCAGAGGAGCCGGGGTTTGTTGCGGCGTCATTTTGCCACCTCGCCGTCAGCTGCAATAGAAATTTCTTAAATTCTTCTTCTACGAATACTATGAGAGAGACTAAGAAGTTTTCTACTCGTCGATGCGCTGAATCAGATCTTCTTCCTAGGAAAGAAACCAAGGAGCAATCGTATAAAATATATTGAAAAACAACCAAGTAACGACAAAATATTGACACCCAAATATTTTCTGACCAACAATCTATCTTATTACGGATACATTTGGGTACCGGAAGCTTTCTCAAATTGTGCAATAAAATATGCGATGTGTTAAACAATAATTTAACATATCAAATTTAGAAACTAATATCTACATGATTTATCTTATATGGCTCACCGTAATTGCAATCCTCATAAAAATGCTCCTGAAGAAAGCGACCTTCTTCGGTCAATCTCAATGAAATTTTGCATAAAATGAAACATTGAGACGACATTTTCCAGTTAGCTGATAAGCGCAACGTTACTGATAATATACAGTTATATAATCCTCATTGAAAAAATATCAATAGATTACGAGAGTGAATTTCATTTCTCTGTAAAAAGAGGAGCATACGACAGCGTCGCATATAAACGATAACTTAAAAAATGCAAAAGTTCGCATTTACTTCGGACAGTTTACTTCGGCAACCCCTCTAAAAAAAATAAGATTCAATTTTTGCATTGACCATTTCGAAAATTTTCGAAGGTTGTCATTTCGTCTGAGAACAATGTGAAGCCATAGCATGGTTGTGGCGAAGGCAATGTGAGTAAAATTTGCATTTTCTTTCAACACATCATTTTTATCAGACGCACGAAGCGGTACTCATAAGGTGTATGGAGAGTGTGCTGCTAATGAGCAACTTGTCCAACGCCTGGACCCATGTTACAAGTAACTACAGGCACAAACGTGCATCGCCAGGTACGATCATGTGAAAATAAATTAAACGAGTAGCTCACTCCGCACTTGATACTTGTTGAGAAAGCTATGAGGCCGACTTAAATTAACTGTTATTATTCCCCCATTAACAAAAGTCATCCGACTTGAACCAGGAGGAGCTCGATAAGAATGATATCGTGAGGGATGCTAAAGCTGTATTTGCACTTAAATGGATGATTCTCCAGCTATCTTTAACACTATTCTACCCAAAGACATGCATGGTGCACTGGTTCTGTGATGCCGATATACCAAAACCATCTGTTCTGTAGTGGCTGCGTTAAGACGATGAGGTGACCATTTCAATCTGCTGCACACAGGACTAAGCACCATAAACCCTAACGAATTTGCGACACTTCGCTAATCCTCAAGAGATAGGTAGGTACGTACCGAGAAATTATGACGCATGGAGAACTAGGGCGTCCCCAATTTGTTCATTGCGTTCATCTGTAGCCGTTGACTAGTACTGGTCATTTCATGCCATCGGTGACTCAGTAAATACTCAAATGAAATAGCTAAAAGAAGGGAACATCCCAAAAATTGTCGATGAAACTAAATCTAAAAAAAATAATCGATGTATCTGAAATAAAAAGATGCAATCATTAATCACCGACGCAGTTCGACTAAAAACAACTATCATCGCAGAAAAATTACCAGTGGATTTCATATATTATGACAACACTGTTCTTTCGATTTTTCAAACTTCATATCTTCCAAAGAACTACAGAAGCTTACTTTCCAATCCTCCTCAAATAAACATGATTCAATTTAGAAGCTGCATTGCACGGACAATAGTAAAGAAGAAACCGCGCACAACAGTCAAAATTTCATACGTACTTGGTTTAATAAGGCACACAAATTCAATAGAAGCTTGTGAATACATACAGAGAGTTGACTGTACAGAGTGCAACTGTTTTCTTGTGGCAGCCGTACTGAACATTTGAACAGTTCCATCTCTGAAAATAATCAGAATTTTTTCAACGCATGTTCTTCAAGCCACAACTAAAAGGGATGACGAATAATTTGAATTTATTTAATAAAATAATTTTCCAATCGCAACACGTATCTTTAAACGAGGGCTTACACCAATTTTCGCATCAGACATTGGACTGAAATTTGAAGCAAAACATATTGTAGATAGCAGAAAATGAAAAAAAAACTGACTGTAAGTCTTAGCAATAAAAAATTTCCATTCGTTTCCTTTCATGTCTCCAGTTCAAATTTTATTTGAAGGCCGAAGCTGACTTTCTCCTAGGTTACGCATGTAATTCCAGAAATATTGAACATTATTATTACATTAGATAGACTCCTCAACCACAAAAAAAAAGCGATCTCAAAAGAACGAAGAGAAGGGGATGTTTAGGGAAGACTAAAAAACAGAGAATCTTTACACAAAAAGTGTTCCCATACAGAATACCCTGCCCATTGAAACAAAGGTTAAGATGAGTAAGAAAAAGAGAAAAGATGTTACTCAGAAAGAATGATAACGGAAAGAAGGAAAGTGGGCACCAAAGATAGAAGTGAAGAGGTAGATCCGTACTTGAGGTGAGGTAACGTACCCAAAGTTGCTTGTCCACTTGGCATAGAATGGAAAAACCTAACTAACCTAAACCTATTGAATATCCCATGCCTCTTGAGGTGAGGAAGTGAAGTTATCATTCAAAATTTCATCATACTTAAAGCTCATCCCTTATTTCAGGCGAGGCCAGCGATTATACAAAGTGATGGTGAAGTTTGAGTTCGAGTGGCACTACAAGGACGCAAAATTTGGATGTTTCGACTGGCACAGTTGGCCACGCTGCCATAAAAACGCGTAGGGATCTCAATAATACGAGAAAGTGAAATAAGAATAAAGAATAAAAGACGCAGATACTCCTGCAACTGCAAGAGGTCGGTTGTACGAAATGCTAGCCTCTCACACGACAGAAGAGACACAGATGTACAAAATGAACAATAAGATTTAACAACAAATCCAAGCTCCCGAACAGATTTCCTGCAACAAGTGTTACTTGTAGTGGCTTGGGTCGCTACTGAGGAGCGCAACAAGGTACACTGACGATGACAGACACCATCAGGATGCCCATCACTGTAGGACTGTGACAATACGCTTCAAGCAAATTGTCACAGCCTAACAATCACATACACACATGCGTATGTATGTGATTCACACGTGTATTTACACTTTATTTCAAAAACATGTATGTGATTTAGTACATATTGCATACTTTTTAATTTAATTTTAATATAATACATTTATGTATGCGACAATTAGGGATGAGTCATCAGGGAGCGTTCTTGTCCCCAAGGATCGTAAATTCCCAAAAATGCATTGAAGAACAATTCTCTTCGTATATTTCCCTCGAGAAAAAACGAAAAAAAAGAAACACCAACCTACGAATCTCATCCCAGAATAAACGCCTGCCACATGTGTTGCAGCATCTGTAATTTGTAGCTACGCTCCTTACTGACGAGCACAAATTCTCCGAACACCGAGAACATTGTGAGCACAACCCCACAAACCTCCCCAACCCCGAGCGTAGCTCAGGGATCTAACAAATCGCTCAGTGGGAAGAACAACGTCACAAGTCAAAATTCTTGTTTTTCAGGAGAAGTGATTTTAACTTTGCAAACTGCTTGCGGAATTAGTTTTGATCGAAAAAAGAAATCCTTCCTCTCGGTCAATTTTGAAGGTACAGTTGTGACGGTTTTATCAAAATACGTAAAACGGAATGGCGAAATTAACAGTAAGGATAAATAAATTTTCCAAAATTTTGAGTATTGACGTTGTTCTTCGCAATGAGCGATATGACCGAGGATTGCTGGATTCCCAGGATGCGCTGAAGGGCAATTCCCACCAATGTATCCACTAGGGTGGGTTATTTTTCAGGAGGTAATATGTTCCCGTAGGTGGCAAACGTTAAAAAAGCTTGAAGTTTTCCTGACAACTTCAGCTACGCAGGAAAAAAAACGTAACACAACCTACAATCAGTGGAAGTGCAAAATTGAACCAGTATTTCACCGCATGATAACCCACATTATATCATTTCCTCGTTTTGGGCGGAGGATAGACTCGGGGCCGGGGGAGCGTCGGATCCCCTGCGGCAGTTGAATGAAGCCGCCCCCTGCGGAAGCTCACCACAAGTCGGTAATTCACTGCAGTGTTAGTGTGTCGTATCGTCGGGAACATCGTCTTGCCTCTATAATCTCTACCCTGATCAAAACCACGAGCATCCGAGGAGAGTTTTCTACTCTCCTGCACATGATTAGATTTCTCTGACAAATTCTCAGCGGTAAAATAAATATTCTTACATCACGAAAACGGGTGATAATGTTTAAATTGTGAAGGGAATAAAAGTAAACAATCAACGTGAAAATATATTGAAACACTTTACATGAAGATATTTTTCTAGAACAGGTGAGCTTAAACGCCACCGTCCATGCCACTACCAAAGTGATAACCCATAAACTTCAGTTCTAGTGGTGATCAGATTAGGGTTTTAATCCAGCCTCCCTAACCGCTAAAAAAAAAAGCGTTCCGAAGAGAGGAAGGCGGAAGGCACCATTTAGTATGGAGATAGGGGACTGCAATCTATGCAGAAGGGGCATAGAAACAGTAAGTTAAGAAAGAAGTTTATGAAACAAGCTAAAAGTTGAAAGAAAGTAGTAGGAACTGAAAAACAGGACAGCAGTGAACCGAAAAAATGTGGTTCTTAACACAACCAAACAAATTTATTTCAAGAAAAAGAGAACATATCTAACTCTCAGCTCGGGCCCTCACACATTTTCCCCCTGTGGGTGCTAATTCCCATGGATACATATTCTATTGGTGATCTCGTTTGGGATTTCAGCTTTTCGTGAGCCAGGCTGCAGAAAATACGTAGCGATAATCAGTGCAGGAACCCGTTACGCAGGACAAATTTCAGAGTATTTTGATTGTACAGACATGTTTCAACACATTTTATTGTATTTTTGAGGGCAGTAGAAAATATGAAAGATGAACAGGAAATGCTTTTCATTTTGTGTACAAGCACTCTGAAATACGATACATAGCGTTAGACTCAGCCTTGAATAGCCTTTTGACAAAAGATAAATGAGCAGCACACGTGGAGGTACAGAATTAGCTTTTAGAAATTAAAGCGATAGTTTGTTTAGTAATCCATCAACAGGAAGGATTTTACAGATTCATAAAAACACGGTCCGCACTTTACAACACGGGAAAAGTGACCCTCGCTTTCACGATGCTTGTTCTCAGCCTCAGTGAAGGGACCACGCCAGACGCACCCAGCCAGCGATGATCCCGTCACCTGGACCGGCAGCAGCTCTGTCCTCACTCCGGATCCAGCATTGATTGATTATAAGAAAGTTTTAGCCTTCCTTTACCACAACAAAGATGTTCAAAGAGAGGAAGGATGAAGGCACAATTTAGAATGGAGATAAGAGAACCCGGAATTTACGCACAAGGTACATAAAAACAGTAAGCTAAGAAAGAAGTTCATGAAAGTTGAAGAAGAAAGCAGTTTGTGCTGAAAAACAGGACAGCACGGAACCGAAAGAAGATGGTCCGTAACAAACAAAAAACCTGTTTTATTTCAACAAAAAGAAGGCCTACCTAACCTTTAGCTCGGGATCTCACATAATCTCTCTGGGAGCGCTAATTCCCATAGATACAATAGTTGTATCCCCCTAAGCGGCTCGGATCCAGCATTCAATAGGTCAGGTGAAAAGTTATAAATTGACTTGAGCATTCTAAGTCAATTAAAGTAAGGTTTACGAGACGATAATTGCGATACAAGACAACGAGATAGGAACAGAAATGTTTAGGAGGTTGGTATTTCGTAGGCTGGAACATTCACTCGACAAGGATTCAAAAATACCCAAAGTCACAAGTAAAATCCTGAGTTGACAATGTACATACACGACTGGTAATCTACCAACACCTAAAGCAGTGTAAAAAAATCGAACCACAAGAATTGTACCACAGGCTACAAAATCAAACTAATTTTAGCATTTAACAATTTGTTCACTTAGTGTTTCAGTAGCAGCAAGTATTTGAAGCAGATTTTTTCTGGTGCAACAGCACCTGACACTATCGAGACCTCCACTTACTCTGAGGCAAAACAGATTATTAGATTATTAGTTAGTTTAAGCCTCCCTATCCTCAACAAATGAGATCCAAAGAGAGGAAGGAAGAAGGCACCATTTAGTATGGAGTTAAGGGAACGTGGAATCTATGCAGAAAGGGCACAGAAACAGTAAGATGAGAAAGAAGTTCATGAAACAAGATCAAAGTTGAAGAAGAAAGCAGTAGGTGTTGAAAAAACAGGACAGCAGTGAACCGAAAAAAAGTTGGTCCATAACAAAACAAAATCCTATGTTATTTTAACAAAAAGAAAGCCTACCTAACCTTTAGCTCGGGCCCTCACATTGTCCCCCTGGGAGCGCTAGTTCCCATAGATACAATAGTTGTATCCCCCTGAGGGGCTGAGGCAAAACAAACATTAAATACTTCAGAAATATTATAAAAACTTGGAGAAACAGAACTGCATTAAAAACTTTGATCACTAACGGGTGAGCACTTAAAATCAGTCGGAGACAAGCGGATCAAAGTAATGGTAATTCAAAAAACTATTTCGGGAATGAAGATATCGCTAACAGCTGCTGAGAGTTCAGAATACAATTTTATGGGATCACAACAATTGAAGAAAAAATTGACACAAATCTGAAAAAAATTGACTGCCTTTTTTGATTAAAATCCCATAAAATACAGGACAGGGATCAACCTCGTTGTTAACCACCTGAGAATAGTTAGAAGCTGGCTTAGAAAATCAGAAGATCTTGTTAGGTTATCTTGCAAAATAATACTTGTTTAGAACAGACATTTCAACCATGTAACTCACCATGAATTACACCAGGCATTAAAACCAGTCATTCATTACCCGCAAATTGATTAGATTCAATAAGTTAGTTTGAGGCTCGCTAACCACAACAAAAGTGTTCTTGAGAGAAAAGTGACATTAGTATGGATTGAGGGAACGATGAATTTATACAGTACACAGATAGTGTTCCCCCACAAGATCCCCCACACAAAGAAACATCAATTTGAGCAAAAAATTATGAAATAAAATGAAAGTAGAAAAAGTAAGTGCTAAAAAAACAGCAGTGAACCGAAGAAAAGATGGTCCCTAACAAAACAAAAATCTATTCCACTTCATCAGAAAGGACTATTTTACCTTTAGCTCGACACCTCACATCTTCCCGCTAAGAGCGATAATTCCCATACATAGAATAGTTGTATCCCTTTGAGAGGACTTATACTGAATTAGCCTTTTCCTGCTACAAGCGATGTTGCTTGTTCAAAAGTTCTTAATGTTCTTGTTCTTAATGAGCGATTGTCACACTAAATAATTCCACACGTCGACCGACGATACCAAATTACATGAGATACGCTCGAACGAAGCAGAAATCTTCCCGAAATGAGGTAGGTTCTTTGGTTCCTTCAGGACGCGTTCTCTCGATATGCAGTATGCAAGAGCACGCCGCTGGAGGCAGGACAGTAGAAGACATAAAAACAACACGAGCTACAGAATAACAAGTAGAAATTCAACACTTTGACACTGAAGACAAACCGCTGCTTATCTAATGGAAAAGTACACATGAAATTGAAGAATAATTTTCACGACATTCTCTATCCAAGCACGGAAAGAACAACAGCAGATTAGATTATTAGTTGGTTTAAGCCTCCCTTTCCTCAACAAATGAGATCCAAAGAGAGGAAGGAAGAAGGCAACATTTAGTATGGAGTCAAGGGAACGTGGAATCTATGCAGAAAGGGCACAGAAACAGTAAGATGAGAAAGAAGTTCATGAAACAAGATCAAAGTTGAAGAAGAAAGTAGTAGGTGTTGAAAAAACAGAACAGCAGTGAACCGAAAAAAAGTTGGTCCATAACAAAACAAAAACCTATGTTATTTTAACACAAAGAAAGCCTACCTAACCTTTAGCTCGGGCCCTCACATTACCCCCCTGGGAGCGCTAATTCCCATAGATACAATAGTTGTATCCCCCTGAGGGGCAAAAAACAACAGCAAGGTTGACCATTTCTCAACCAGTGTGTTGTGTACATAGAATACGTCCCATTATTCTACAGCCAGTGGTGGTCGACGAGGAGGCTAACAACAGATCAAGACATACTTGTTTACCTACCTGAGCACTGTTGGCATGTATTAGATTAGATGTTAGTAAGCATCCCTAACCGCAACAAGGCGTTCTAAAGAGAGAAAGAAAGAAAGGGAAGTTTTAGTATAGCGTATGGAGTTCTTCTAGTGTAGAGTTAAGGGATCGCAGCATCTATGCACAAGGGGCATAGAAACGGTAAGTTGAGAAAGAAGTTCATGAAACAAGATAAAAGTTGAAGAAGAAGAAGGTGCTGAAAAACAGGACAGCAGTGAACCGAATAAAGATGGTCCGTCACAAAACAAAAAACCTATTCTATTTCAACAAAAAGAAGGCCAACCTAACATTTAGCTTGGTGCCTCACATAACCCCCTGGGAGCGCTAATTCCCACGGATAGAATAGTTGTATCCCCCCTGAGGGAGCTGTTGGCATGAAAGAGAGCCACAAAATTTGAGGGAAGAAATGTGAATTGAACCATTCCTTCAATGATTTGGTTAAATTCCACGTATATATTTTCACTAATTTTTTACATGAAATACACAAAAAGAAAACATAACTACACGTTGACTGAAGAATTAGTCATTGATCAACGCAAAGGCCCATTTAACAAAGTATCAAATTTATGCACGAAATTAAGACAAAAATACCTCACTACAGTACAATACAATAAAACGTTAAGACCTTCAAGTAAATTCGAGACAACTCACAAGCAACAGCCAGAAATTGAACAGTTATTACAGGGGAAGCATGGCAAGCAAGTCAACATGTAGAGCACTTAACGTTACAATATTTACAGAACACCATTACTATGACGCTCACTTAACATGCAAATACTAATAATCAACCAAAAACCTACCAGTCTGGTTCGCAAGGCTTTCAAAACGAATACGTTCAGCTTTTTACAACATATTAGCCACACAAACATTCCTCTTTAGCAAAACTCTTTGGAGAGTTTCACCTGTGGCTTAAAACAACTTCAAGTCGTAAGGCACATTCCTCAGGCAACCTGAATGCTAATTTAGAACGTGACGGGGTGTAAAATCCTGGTAAATACAAAAACAGCAATCTACACAAATTCAAGTCTCAGCGTTGCTGACAGTAACAGTCGAGCAGCGTTGCCTCTGAGTGGAACACAAAAGACAAGTTTCATGTTCCAGCTCAGACTGGCTTGTTGCGGTCTGCATTCAAGCACTTCTTTGCTTTGGGACTGGAGAGCGTTATGAGGGAGACCCTCCTGGGGGTGCGAGGAGCACTCTTGGGAGTGCATCTGAACACCTCAGTAGAGGGCCGAGCAGGAGTGCCTACCGACGCGCCTGCAGTCAAGTTTTCGCTCTCATCAGCCTTCGATGTGGAAGCAGAACTCTCTTTTTCATTAGCAGATGCCTGAGGGTTGTTTTTGCCTAAATCTTTAGACGGTGTCATCGTAGACGTGCAACTCTTCCTCTTACCAGAATGACTCGAAGACACACTTTTTAAGGATGTACTCTTATTACAGGAAAGACTTGTATCACCCTTAACTTGAATGTTTGTGCCTGGCGTTTCCTTTGCACTCTCCTTCTCACAGCCACTGACCAGCGCTGAGTGTAAGTCCACTTTTGGGGCTTTCACTGTATCATCAGTTGGCCCATCAGCAGTATTGCAGACTGTCGCCTCATCTTCCAGTTTAAGACAAAGGTCGGAAGTGTTGTCTGATAGCATTTCCAAACTTTCCTGAAATTTGGAAGACCAAAATTAGAATGAAGAATGGAACCTGAGTAAAAACGCTATCTGTGTGAGATTGGGTGAGGGTTGTAGCGCTGACAGCAATGCAGAATATTTTCAATCCGAACTGTCACTAAACCCACTAAAATGTACTTTTCAAATTTGAATACTTTAGTGAAAGATTAACTTACTACATGCACGTATATTGCTAAAAGTACAACGCAAGAATCAATTTAACATCGTGCTGTCAACATTATCAGGATTGTGGGCCTAAGGAGCTCTAAAGCTTTTAAAGCCCACAATAAAAATAAAACACCGTGTACTTCCGTTTCCTCTAACGTGGAATTAGCCAAGTAAATACGACAGACATGCTAATTCCAAACTGAGGGGAGTCCAATTTGGTATTATAGTCAGCATTTTATTACATCACAAAACTTTTTCATCAAATGTTCTTAAGGTAGATATTATCTTGTTCATTATTCATGGTGAGAAACAGAGTCTAGAAAGAAGAATTTGTTTGATTCTTGATTCATTTTCGCTACAAATTTTTCATTTATCTTTTAATTAGAGAGCATGTAAGACTCAAGTATTGAGTGTTGAGCAGGTGTTGGTACCGCTAACAGAATCAGGTATGGCAATCTAGATGGGTACGATTAAGAAAGTAATCTTGAGCTTTGACTTTTGAATAATACGGGAGAGTGTGAGCACTTTTCCTTTTCTAAATTGGTCACGGTTATCAGTTGGAGCCAAACTTTGAGATCAGAGGTTAGAATTTTTGTTAGCTTCAAGTATTCTGTGCATAGAATTTCCACGAGAAAATTGGTATCGATAAGTTCAAAAAGTTTTCAGTTCTAGAAGGTATCATTAGCGTGGGCGTTATATTTTCAGAATATAGCATGGCAACAGAAACGAGCCAAATGGACGATTCTTCGGTTGCTCCCAAGTCTTTCTCAAGTTGGATGTAGCTCTAATTGTTTTTTTTATAAAAATACTCCGTCAGTTTTCTTGAGATCTGAAACAGGCTTCATTGCCACATTGAATACATGGATGGATCATCACGCTGCTTTAAGAGATTTTTGAAATATATTTTTCACACAGACGCTCCTTGTAAGTAACACTCATTGGTGAAAACTGATCAATAATAAAATAATATCTTTTTTAGTAGTATGAACACGAGGTTAAGCCAAATTTGGGATTTGAATAACTTTGGTACCTATAGGTTTGATATGCTTCACGGAAGTCAGATTTTTTCGTTCATTTTCTGTAAAATACTGCAGCTTTTAGTCTCTTGAAATTTTCTATAGCTAACCATGATGCTGAGCTTATTTTGGAAGAGGTGAGTATATCAAGCTTTTTAGACATTAAAGTCCAAGAGCGATCTTGAATAGGAATTTGGAAAATGGTGCATAACAAACTAAACTAATCTAAAGCGTGCTAAAGTGTATTAAGCACGCTTTGGATTAGTTTAGTTTGTTATGCACCATTTTCTAAATTCCTATTCAAGATCGTCAAGTGTTGAAGCTAGTCTAAAGTTATTGACAAAAATTTTGTTATTGTTCTGACAAATGGGAGTTACTAAAGCATTTTTTTAATGAATTAGGAGATTCCAAAAAACAAAAATTTATTTAGAATACCAGAATGAATGTTCAAAATTAGAGAAGTGTCATATTTAAGCACTTTCATTAGAAATATATTTCTCCTCCTTGATGTTTATTGAGCTTTGATACAGTTGGAAATTGTTAAAGCATTTACGGAGCAACAGGTAGTGTGATTTCTCAACTAGTGGAATAATTTTACAGATTTTAAAAGATAACTTTACTCCTACAGCCAAAAAAGAACTTATTAATTACCAATCAGAATGAACTTTTTAAATTTTATGAGAATGAGATTTGTGATATTTTTCAAGCTCTGTGAGTACATCTACAAAAATGGGCTGGCGTAGGTCAACACGAGTTCAATGTTTCCTAAGTCGAACTAGTGGGGTTCCTCCATTGCCACCAACATTATACCTGAACTCTGCACCCCAGCTATTGTTTCACACACAAGAACACCAACTGGACAACTTACACATTTCCCCTTCACATGACACCCAAACCTACGCTTCCTCTATTCGCCTCTCGAATGATCGTACTACCTCGCGAGCTATGATCAATGGAAATTAAAGTTAAGTGAGACAGAAGATATCTTCCAAAATATCCAAGGGTACACAAATTTGAGCATGACTTTGTTAATTCGTAGATTAGATTATAAGTTAGTTTAGGCTTCCTTAAACACTTGTGTTCCCATGAGAAGAAAGAGGATGATACCATTTAGTATGAAATTCATGGAGTGGTAAATTTACACACATAGGTATTCCCACATAAGATTTCTAGCGCATGGAAACGGCAAAATTAAAAGAAGTTTACGAAATAAGATTAACATTAAAGAAAAATACAAAAGGGGCTGAAAAACCTGCACTGAACTGAAAAATGATGATCCAAAAACAAATTAGTTATTCTATTTCAATAGAAGGCCTACTGAACATTCAGCTCGAGACCTTACACGTTCTTTCTGGGAAGGCGACTTCCCATTTATGCAGGGTTTGAGGGATATTTGAGGTCATTTTTAGTATGTTACATGAACAATATTCTAGCAAAACAAATTATATATTTAAATCAAACTCATACAAATATCATTGATGATGCTTTTTGATCAAATTATTCTATGAAACCTCCTTTGGTTTCAATGACTGCTTCTATTCAGGTTTGAAACCGTTGGCAGCCTGAAATTAAGCGGCCCTTATTCGTTTCGGGTATCACCTGGACAATAGCGGCCGTTAGCAAAGCTATGGTACCATGAAGATGTCGATTAATCTCCCTTTCAACGACCATTCATCCGTAATAGTCCATTGGATTTAAGGTACTGAGTCTTGCTCAAAGACGTATGGCCATCCATTGGAACATTGGATACTCTATCTATCAAGGGTTTAACAGTTTTTAGAACATCATTGTCCCCAGCAGCAATAACCTGTAAGACCCTGCAGGAAAATGTAAAGTGGCATGACAGGACCTTCGCTACTTACAATACCTAAAACCATCACAGTAGCCAAATATTTGGCTTACATCACCCTAATTACTTCAGAAGGACCTCCACATAGCCACCTGTAATACATCTTTTAATTTTCTGATCTTGGTTGAAGTAATTTGTAAGAGGAAAACCAAAGCATGCAATGTTTGTGTTTTTTTTTTATAGGAATAGTTAAGTAACAGTTTTGAACGCATGAGACGATATTCCTCCGTCTTTGTTAATACGAATTGGACTTCCTTCGTAACATTTGATTCGCATCGAATGTCCTGATATACCACAGTCCTGATAGTCCACTCTGGTACTTGGAGTTCTTTGGTAAAGGTCCTCATCGATCTTAGCAGGTCCTCATTGATAATGTTTGAATATTTTGTATAAATTTTAGTATTCTTATGGTATCCAAGAATTGACAATGCTTTTTCTCTCTTAGTTACAGAGGAAGCATTGCCAACATCGCTCTAGCTCCAACCGAACCTTATGAACAAATGATCTGGCAGCATGTTAAAAGTTATTGATTTCTAAATCGCTGTTTTTGCAGTTAAAGTAGCTATGACTGCATATCTTTTCATTTCTTAGGTTGACATCATCTTACTCTGAATGTGTAATCAGATTTGAAAAAATCTTTGAAATGATCTGAAACCATAATGAACTAAAAACGACATATCCTCAAATAGCCCTCGCACTCTGTAGTTGTATCCCTCAGAGATGCTAATTCATAAGAATAATCATCAATAAATTGACATGGCACGTAACAATATAGTAAGCATCAAAAAATACAAAAACACTCATAAATTAAGGGAACGTTCAACATCCATCGGAAGCGGATACCCACAGCTATGCAGTTGGCGGCAGCAGGCGAGGGAGGAGCAGCCTGCACAGGGACAGCAGGCGAGGGTCGAGGCAGAGTGACCAGGGCAACTCGGCGGGGCGGCTTGCTCGCGCTGCACCGGGTGCCGGGCGACGGTGTCGAGCTCACAGATGACGGTTTCACTGAGCTTCTGGGGACAACATCAAAACTTACAACACGGTTGTTATCAAGATAGATTGAAATTCACTAGCCCCAACACAGGCGATCTCAAGACTAGAGTCAAAAGAAGGGAACCATTTAGTACGGACTTGAAAACGGAAAATCTACGCACAAGAAAGGGTGTGTTCCCACACCGAGGTTCCTGCACATAGACGCAGATAAAAAGATGAAGAAAAGACAGAGACGAAATAGCAAAGAAAAGATTAAAGCTGAAAGAAGCACAGTGGGCACGAAAGATAGAAGTCCTGATGGTCTACCTATAGCAGAAGTAACCTAATGCTATCTCCCTAGGCCGCCAGCCTTCACAGACAAACGTACTTAACCTAAGCCTAACGCCTTTCTCAAGTCCTCCTGGCGAGTGATAATTCAGAAAACAGAGCTCGTTCGAAATAAATAAGCAAGAATATGAGGTAGTATTTATGCAGCTACTGCTAAAAGTTGTTCAAATACTATTCCGAAATAGTGATTAAAATTTGCAAAGATACAGAAATTTTCAGAAAAATGCAAAAAATATGACGAAGGTATGAATAACATTATTCATTAACACGTTTGCTGCCGATGGACGCACATGTGCGTCCAGCGGTCTCATGTCAAGTCAGTGTGCAAGGAGTTGAGTTTAAAAAACGACTTTACTGCTCGAAATAAAATGTCTCTTTCATAAGAAGTGTGAAAATGTAACAGCATGATAATATTTTACTCCGCATGCATAAATCTCTTCTAAAAAGAGATGTTGAAGTAATTTAAATGCTGTTTATTGACACCGATACGTAATTGAACGATTCACCTAGTCGTAAATCGGCAGTGAACATGTTAACTTACAAGATTAAATCAGATTAGATTAGATTATTAATTAGTTTAAGCCTCCCTATCCGTCACAAAGGCGATCCAACGAGAGGAAGGAGGAAGGCACCATTTAGTATGGAGTTAAGGGAACGCGGAATCTATGCAGAAAGGGCACAGAAACAGTAAATTGAGAAAGAAGTTCATGAAACAAGATCTAAATCGAAGAAGAAAGTAGAAGGTGCTGAAAAAGAGGACAACAGTGAACTGAAAAAAGGTGGTCCTTACCAAAACAAAAACATTTTACTTCAACAAAAAGCAGGCCTACCTAACTCTCAGCTCGGGCCCTCACATTTTCCCCCTGGGAGTGCTAATGCCCAGATAAAATCACATTATAAGTAATTTTCAGCTTCCCTAACAACAACAGAGGTGTTCCTGAGAGATGTAGGATGAAGGGGCCATTTATTATGGGGTTAAGGGAAGGCAGAATCTATGTACAATGCGTGTTCCCACACAAGATTCCCTCAGCATAGAAACATTAAGTAGCAAAGGAAGTTTATGAAAGGAGATAAAAATTGGAGAAGAAAATCAGAGGTACTGAAAACAGGACAGCACTGAACCTAAAAAAGATGGTCCTTAAAAAACTATTCTACTTCAACAAAAAGAAGCCTACTTAACTCTCAGCTGGGGACCTCGCACTTTCCATCTGCCAGTGCTAATTTTCATTGCTACAATAATTTTATCGCCCAGAGGGGATTAACGTTACAAGAACGAAATAACCTTCAGAAAGAGCAAACACGGAAAATTTTCAAACTAGATTACTGACCCGCCAGGTTTGTGCTTGACATGAATAATATTCACTGAGCGCGCACTGTCACTAGGGCGCGCCATGGCCGAAGTCGGTGCTCGTGAAGCATTTTTTGGCGCTGACTGATTCCTGTTGTTCCGAAACGTGTTCGCCTGTGAGGATTTAGACCCACTGTCCCTCTTCACTTCATCCTCATGAACGATTTTCGTGACACCCATGTCTTCATCATAAGAATTAAATTTATTGTCATCGTCATCGGAGTCGCAGCTCATCAGCGATACATCACCTTCATCATCATCTTCCTCCATTTCACTGTCACGTGAGCCAAGGCTTTCACTGCCATCACTGTTGAGTTCTTCTGCTTCTTCCTCCTCTTCATCATCATTCTGTTCTACTTCTTCCTCCTCTTCATCATCGTTCTCTTCACTGGATTCTGCTATGTCTTCCTCTTCAGCATCTTTGACAACTGTTGGACCCGAATTGTGAGGCGCAACAGAACTGACAGATGAACTCTTAGTTCCTGGAGACTGAGCATCAGCAGAGGAAGATAAAATTCGCTTCTCGGATTTCTTTGGTATCAAAATATTTACTTTAGTTTCAGGACGAGCTGTACCACCACTTGTTTCATTACTGGGCTGCACTTTTTCAGAACCCGTAGCTGCCGGTTCAGTTACGTCAGGTATGTTTTCCTTATGTGACTCTGCTTCAAGATCCGTTTTTTTCTTCGGAGACTCTTCCGTTTTAAGATCACCAGAGGCAGGTTTTGGCCTCACAACTTGTGGATTGGAAGAAGGCAGGTCGGAGTTGCCCGTCGGCTTGAGGGGCGTGCAGGCTGCTGCTGCTGAAGAGGAGGTCTCGATGTACACGTCCCCCAGCTCGCCCTCGCTGAAGTAGGTCACGGAGCAGTAGCCGTCGGTTGATGATATCACCAGGATGCGGCCGTCGCTCGACCTGCAAACACATGACCCAAAGTTGAAATTACTCAACAGGAAGGAAACAACAAACCTCAAGCCTAGAATGACATTCATAGAGTGTTAAAAACAAGGAGCACATTATAAAATTATGAATATCAGATTAAGATTTGCTGTCATCTCACTATTAGTTCAAAATATTTGATTGTGGTTGAAGTTGTAATTCTTCAAGTTATTTTGACAGTTAAAATTCCACTAGTGGAGGTGCTACCCGCGTGGCCAGGGAAGTCATTCTCATCCCGCAAAACTTTCTTAAAATAGATGAATTCTCTTATGAATAATATAAATTTTACTGTTTTCTTTTATATCAAGTATTTGTACGTAATAAGTTGCAAACTGTTTTGAGACTAACACCAGTAGCATTTCAGCATGAAAATGTGCATACTGGTCCACACAGGTATGGAGATCTAGAACTCAAATTGGAAGACGAAATGTACGAGCATAACAAACAGTGAGAATAAACCTAAAAACTATAACGTCATTACAACCCAGCTCAATTTACCACTGGGAAGAACACATTTCAGGGAAGCTGAAGCCAGAGTCCGACATACCAAGCGAGGTCGGTGAGGCGAGTGATGTGCATGTTGGAGACGATGGCGAAGGGCATGAGCTGCTGCGTGTCGTACAGCACCAGCGAGTTCTGGCACGCCACCGCAAATACCATGCGGTACGGCAGCGCAAACAGCGACTGTAATGTTGCACTTATGTTACTCTCATTGCCAGTATTATTGACTATCATTATGAGAAATTCTGGCACAAATGTGGCAGCTAAAACAGCGACTTATTATTCCAGCACAAAAAAATAGCAGCCATATACATATCATGCATGGTACACAAGACGCAGTGAAGTCCTATTCTTTTACTTCACCAAACTATCCCAGAGAGAGCTATCAAGTAATGTATTAGAAAATAAAGAGGTCACAGTACACCATGCTCATTGCTATTAGTCTGTAGCCATTTTACTTCAAATATTGTAAAAGACTGCCCCAGTCCTCATAATACGACCAACGATCAGCTACACTCAAAATCCTCCTAATCTCGACCAAGGCACAACACCTGATTCTATCATGCAGAGAAACTTTGCCACACTTGGGTTGTAAACAGAAATCTTGGTAAATATGGGTGTATCGCTTTTGGTCACATGCTTAAGCAATCGGAGCCATTTTTTCCCTTTTATTTTAAAGAAATCATTTTCTATAGTTAAAATCTTTAGAAACCTAGAGATATTTGCTTATATTTCTTCAAATTGTTAGATATTGACAACAAACACATATATTCACAAGCCAGTCTGAAAAGATAAAAACATTTAAAAAAAATAATGCTGACTTATCCTAAGTGCGTCATAGTTGGCACACTTGTGTGTCACATAAGCCCATAACACCTAGAAGTGCATCACAATGCCTTGATTAACGTTCTATATACATGGCACACTTTTATGTCAGTTTTGTGACAAGTTGACACCCAAAAGTGTGTCGGTTTTGTGACAAGTTGACAGACGGCCTGAGAAAGTGTGTCAGTTTTCTAGGAAAATTTTCCTCAGTGCACGAGTTCATTGCACGCATTCTCTTACTCAAGGGAGATCGCACCTTACTATCAAGAAATTCAAAAGTAAGCCCTTGTACATTAAGGACGTAATGGCTTCTTAAAACCTTGTAGATGCTCAGAAGGGATTATCAAGTGTCATAGAAATAGGTCCTTAAAACTTTGAGTCCGCTCTGGCGGTCGGCCTGCATAGCCACAGCGCAGTTCCATTTAGATAACCTTAGATCTTCAAATTTTGTGAAATTAAAATTTCATTCTTGTACTTCTGTTTACCATGCTAGTTGCTAATTTATTGAAGAAAGCCCTAAGACTTGTACTCCCTGAAATAGCAGCTGAACTCTTAGCGTCACGTGTTCCTTTTTCAAGAGATTGCAAGTAGGATCCTGGACCTTGTATCGTACAATAATGATATTTCCAACGAACTCACATAAGCATCAGGACTTACAAAAGAAGTTGAACACACCTGCCCTTTGTACTGCGAACCCTCCCGTCCTGGTCGTAGCTTGAATAGCAGAGGACAAAAGCGCACAGCTACAGAATACTTGTCTCGGGTTGGCAGGTACAAAACAGGCCTGTTGAGAGAATATACATCTGCGCTTATCGAGTGTTATCCATCATATTTTTAATCTATAACACCCTGAAGTGAGAGCCCATTTTGTAGAAAGTACCACCTCTTTTCTCAAGGTTAATACAGGCATGAAAAGAGGCATAAAACCCAAGTAACATCCAATACATTAAAATTCCGTGCTTGACGACATTGCATAAATGAACTAAAAACCATATAAAAGACAAAAATGAATTGAGCGATGTCATAATACTAACATTTAACAAGACAAAGAGAAATACAAATGGTATAATGTACTCAAGTGCCCACGATGGCGCCAGCTTTATCATTTTCCATTATAGAAAAGCTTGATTAGTTGTACAGTAGGTGAAGTGCGGGTATTCTACCTTACTATGGGCTCTTGATAGGGCGAGCTACAACACAACTTTTTATCAGTATTGGGTTAAATATCTATAGACAGCTTGTATACTTCCCTCATGTCAGCCTCAGCAGCACGCTCTGCAGTCACCTGTGTCACACAGGATCTCTCTCTGCATCATCTGAGATCAGCTCACCTTATGTCAAGCGCCGTCCCTCAATGTTGCTTTATTCTTTCGCTCAATGTACTCCTTTATGTGAGTAGTTTTTCTAATTTCTCGCTCTATTATAGAGCCATTCAACCCTCGCTCTATTATACAGCCATTCAACTCTCGCTCTATTATACAGCCATTCAACTTTATTTCCCACACACGTTGTCCAATTTCATTGTCTCATCAGTTGTCCGACCTCAAATGACAGCATTAATTGTACGTACTAGTTTAAACCAAGATTGCTTGTATCAGGCAATAACATCTAAACAAACATTTTCCCTTGAGTTCTCATTTCATAGGTCTTCCTTATTCGTTTTGTGTCCAACTTCCTCTTCTACACCTCAAATTGCAATAATTTAAGCATCAGTAGCTTAATGACAATTATCACGTACCTCAAAGCTTCATCTATATTAAAAAAAAATGTTTTCTTTTAATTTTTTTATCCCACGAACATTTCATTCCTAAGATCTTACAATACATAATAAATTTTTAAAATGCAGAAAAGTATTAAAATCAGCGGTGCACCTTTTCATATTTCAATGACTAATGTTTGGAAGATATCTTCTCCCACATTTGAACCCTAAAGAACTAAATCAATACAAAAAAATAGCCCTTATTTAAAGGAAGGTCTTTTATCACTTTCATTTTCAAAAGAACCATGTTCTAGCTCCCGTTTTAACTGGTTATACATAAATATTAAAGATCATTCTGTTAGAGCAGGTCACACTGCAGGTAGAGCAAGCCAGCTGGCATGCAGCCTTCACACCACCAACTTTGTAGGGGACATTCTGGTGAAGATGTGCACCGCGTGCAGGAAGCGAGAGCCCAGCTGCTCCCCCTCCAGGATGCCGGCGGGGGCCGCCAGCAGCAACCCGTCAGGGGAGAAAGTCAAACGACGGCAGAAAGACTTGAGCGTGTCGTCATAGAACAGGCGAGTGTTCTGCGTACAGGGGCCACAGTTGAGTATTGCATACGTTGTCAGGTCAAATTGACACAAATGCTCGTTGCAATAAATAACTTTCATTGAAATTAAAGCTTTATTATCATTACAGAAGTAGTCAGACTATCCACTCATAAGAATAAAGAAACATTTGTGGCGCTATTTTAAAGTACATTGTGATTGTATACTAAAGATCACTGCGGCTGACAGCAGTCATCGATATTGCATGCCAAGAAGTTCAATAGGGACTCACAGCTATTGCCTGTTCAACACCCCTTCACAAATACAATCGGTAACCAATAGAGATGAAATGGAACTAGAACTAATGCAGGAATGCTAATTCAAATTGATTCACAACCTTAAAATCTAGAAACATAAGAACGCAATTGATAGAAGTTAAGAATTAAGGTGAACTGAACAAAAGGGAATTGAATGTTGCAGGATAAAAGGAAAATGGAGTAAACATGAACTTACTACGGTGGACATCTGACCAGAGCTGAGCACGACTGGCAGCTCTGCCTTGCTGGCCCGGTGCACAGCGCGCTTGGTGGACACTGAGAACCACCTCAGCACTCTGCAGCAGATGTAATATGAGTCTTTGTAGCAACAAACATAGTGCATACTTACTGGTATACAACGCATGTCTCATATTATATGCCACAGAAAATTTTGCAATAAGAACAAAGAGGTATTAGGCATATATTGCGAACTACTGCAACACTATCCTTCAACCAACTTTATAACAATCATATAATCATGTCATTCTCATGTCCATGTAAACTGAGACTGGGTACTCTAAGGCATTCTTTATTAAAGTGTTACTGTCCTTTTTTTTCTCACCAGCATTTATAACATTTTTCAAACACAGCCTAATCTCACCAAACAAACACGTTTGTATATGTTTTTCTTCAATCTTTTGATTAACCACTGACATGGCTGTTAAGGTATGTCTACCAGCTGAAGGCCTTGATGTCAAAACCTTTTTTAAAAAAAAACCAATTTTAATACATTTTTTGGAATAAACAGTAATGCAAATAAAATGTTTTTCAGAGATCACAGAGCATCACTCACCTGTCACTGCTCAGAGTGGCCACGAACTGCCCCAGCGGGTCCCATGCAACCCCTTGCACAAAATTCTTGTGCTCCTTCAGCAGCCCTGTGTTCTTGCCTGTACCAGAGATACCACATTATTAGCTTCTAATTTCACTCATTTCATGTATATCTTCCTCGTCAGAAAGTTATAAAAATTTGAATGAAGGATAAATACCAACCAAGGATTATAACAGAAAGAGCATGCACAGCTGATTTCCTGATATTGCAAGAAGGAGCCGCCACATTTGTCATCATGAACTTTTTCCTTACGTGAAATCATTGCCAAATAAGTTCCTACATGCTATGAACAACGGTATTGAGAATGGCATCATTGAATGTATTTTCATTACGATAGAACAGATTATTCATGACTAATATTATAATATTTTATAGAAAATTTAGAAATATGAAATATTGCATAAAGGACTGCAATTTCTAGAGATTGTGCACTGGGGAGGTTTTTTATGCTGATATTTTTGGATCATTTTTTAACGTCATTAAATTGGTATGCAGAAAAATGCATTGGCCAGCCTGTTTCCTAAGTGACAATAAACAGTTGTAATTCAAAATCATAATTCTTTTTCATTTTCAAGCCCAGGATCATACTGGATTATCTAATTGCTGCTGATCCATTTCAGGGTGAGTTTGATTAGGAGCTCGTTAATTGCCTTTTCTGCATACGTAGTATTTTGACCTATAATGTTTTCAGTTTAACTTTTTACGGCAATTTTAACATTACGGCAATTGCATAAATTTAACAGCAAAATAGTTCACTTCTCCCCATAAAGTTGTGAGTTGTTTTTATAAATTAGCATAAAAAGTCTTGAGAGAGCTTATCTTTAAAAGCGTGGAATATAGCAGCAACATACTCCAACACTTTCCAAGATGCTGCTCAATAAAAACATCAATGTTTGACTTTCCTGTCTGTATACAAATACTCTTGTCAGAGCACCGCCCTGGACGAAATGAGCTCATCAACGTGGAGTTAAGTGGAGATGAACAAAATTTATGAATGTTTTTTACAATTTTCATTTTTGATGAATTCACTCTACTTTTTGTTTATCAGAAAATTTATAGCACTTTGAGTTCTTCACTTTCATGATAGGTTGAAGCATTTAGTCTGCAGTTTAGTGTTTATCTTTCACTTAAAAAAGGTTGGCAGATATATTTTCACAGTTCTAATTTGCTTTGGAACTTATTCTTGATAAATTTATTAAGAGATTGGCAAAAATTAAATTCCATAGATATGAGTCCATTAATATGACAGACAGGAAATGTCTTCCTGAATTGCATTTTACAGGCCAGATATTGATCAAATGATTATCTTTTGCCAAAACCAGTTCATAATTCCCATCATAAAAATAGCTACATACACTAGTATTTTGGTTGAGCATGAAAAATCAGTAAAGCCAGATTTTGTAACACTAGTAGAGCATCAGTAGAAGGGGCAAGTGTACATCACTGTTGAGAAGGTATACCACTGCATGGAATTTTTTCACAAAAAACGGAAATACAAGAACTACAGCCACGTACTAATAAGTGAAATAAACTGGTAATTTTACAGCTCTGTCTTGCTTTCTTGGTTAATTATTATTTCACATAAGTTTAGGATGTGAACACAAAAGGAAAGTCTTGATGCTCTGGAAGATTTGACACTGCAACAAGGCTCGGAAGGATACTAGGTAATCAAAGATCCATTCATACTACAGTCATTAACTCGTCCCTGCACAATAGCAGGCACATGCTTCCATACACCGATCCTAACAAGTTTTCAATGAGTATCTAAACCAATAACATCAAATTTCTGAAGTGAACACCACTACCAACCATGTTTTGCTCCTACACCTAATACTTCAACCTTTCTGGGCTCATTAGCACAATCAAAATACTATTTTTTTCCAGAATAGTGTTCTGTTATAGTGTGTTTTATATTATTATTTGCCTTAAATAACAATTCGGTGTGGTTTTAATGAAAATGAGAACTTTATGATGAGAAATGTGATGACTTGCACCAGCTCTGCTAGAAAACCAATTGCAGACGTCCTTGCAAGTCGTCTTTCAAAAAAACACTTATAAAAGGACATTTGTTGGATGAAACAGCGCTTCTCAAGTGAATAAAATGAATTTTACCTTTATGAACATCCCACATGATGGCTGAATTATCAATGCTGCCAGACACAAGGAAGTTGCTGCAGCTGCTCCAGCTCAAGTCGTACACATCTTCAATGTGGCCTCTGAGCATTTTGTAGATGATCCAGGTCTCCTTGTTGCGCTCCTCTCCGTCAGAGGCAAAGAGGTCTGGCGCACCACCACTACACACCTCCTGCTTCTTCCACACAATGATTGCAGCCTCTGCACACAGAGTAGTTTAGGTAGTTATCTATGCAGAGCTTTTGATTTTGTTATAGAATATCATCTAGATCCTTCAATTAAACTAGACATCTAAGTTTGAATGTACAACAAATAGAGTCAAATATGTCGAGGCATAAAGAACTCAAGTTATATTTGGTTAGAGCATTTCAATGCATGTTGTATCTATTGATTAGCAACTATGTGCATAAAATTACCCCAACATTGATTTATGAATAGAGATACTCATCATAGGAAATGATCAAGAAACTTTTCTAAACATTCTAAAATGGTAAGAAAAGGTATTTCAGATGAAAAAAAATTTAATTAAATTGCAACTCAATACTGCTTCGTGGAATAGCTCTCACTCATTTCTTGGATCAAATTTTTTTAGCAGATAAAAACTTGAATGATATAACCATGTTGTTCCTACACATCTTTATATACTATCAATCAAATCAATAAATACATCAATGAAAAACCCTAATACTTATATATTTCACAGCAATAATTAGCCTTGATAAATACAGTGGAACCTCCGTTAGTGAACGCCAAGTTAGCGAACAATTCTGTTAGTGACCAAATATCTTGCTAAAAATTTGCACCGGCTAGTGAACAAAATATATTGTGAACCGCTGACGTAACAGTCACGCATCCCTGCTGCTCAAACCAAACATCAATCACGCGCGAGACACACTCGCATGTGATCGGTTAGCTTTATTGTTAGCTCCCATCTTCTTTAAGTGGTTTCAAGGCTTTATCTTAATAATATCGTCCTCAATCATGGCTCCAAAGAAGATTTACAGTGATAGTAGCAGTGTACCTGTAGTGAAAAGGCAGCAACCAACAATTGAATAGCAAGAAGAAATTAATTCTCAGTTTAAACGAGCCATGCATGTATCTGATCTCGCGACCAAATACGGCATGGCAAAGTTGGCAATCTCAAATATTTTAAAGAAAAGCATCAACTTAAATAAGCTTATGTGTTGAATTCTTTATTATTATAACTGTTCTCATTAAACACATACGTACATAACCTGTAACACGTATTTATTAGTAAAGCCCTCTTCACACTGGTCTACATTTTGTCCCAGGCTCATGTGTAGACGCCTCGTGTGGCGCTTCACATGAGCCATGAGCGTTTAAACTAGACATTGAGCGAGCCACGGAGCGCGTGCTGCTCAAAACCAGGCAGTGTGTGTGTGGCCAGCTGCTATGTAAAATGGATTGCTGTCGACAAGCTTGTGTGAATATTGTTGCTGCATCGTAAGCTACGTAATCTCTTTTTTAATTGCATGAGCGAAATGTTACTATGTTCGTTCATTTTCATCAAAATATAATGAAAAGCAGCCTCCTTATATTTGCAGCTTCTAGTCTGCCAAAGGCATTGACGGGCTTAGTACATTTCAATTAGAAGCAATGTAGTTTCTCGCAGCAGTGTTGCGTCAGCCATAACGAATGAGCGAGAGGCGCTACCTCACTTGATGACTGCCACCTGCACACTGACCGGTATAGAGTTGCGAGGCTCTCGTGCAGCGCGCCTCACGAATTCGATCAGAGCGAATAGGGAACTTCGTACTCACACACACAAATATGAGCCTCAGTGGTGAGCCTCGTATGCACGAGTCGAGCCTCACGGCCGAAATGTCCCCTAGTGTAAACATCCCTTTAAGTCAACTGGGGCTAAGAACCCATTATTTTTATTTCCTAAAATTATTTTTGATAGTGACCATTTCGGACTGGAACCAGCTTTCCCAAACAGATTGTGTTCACTAACCAAGGTTCCACTGTATGGAAAATCTAGAGCACTGGAAATATATGCATGAATCTGCAGCGTACCATCATCTGCAGAAGCCAGGAGAGCTCCATCAGGAGAGAAGCGCACGGCATTGACGGCTCTGTTGTGTCGGGCCAGGTCACACAAAACCTCCACTCCAACTCCTCCCGAGGGCAGCGGATTCAGCTGCCACACCTGCAATAAAACACAAAAATATAATTTGAATCAACTGCATTCTTAATGATTGTTTGCAGCACCAATATGTATACAATTTCATCAACACATTTTTCTGATCTTGATCAAAAAATAGAAATAACAAGACTAATCAAGAAGTAGTACAAAGATGAGCACAGAGAAATGCTGTCCAAAGAAGTAGTACAGAGATAAGCACAGAGAAGTGCTGCCCATAGATAATATCACACAATATTAATTAAGACCCCACACACTTACCAAAACATGGGTGTCAGTGCCTCCTGTCGCCATACGGATGACATCGTCTGGAGACTTTGGCTGGATGTCCACACTCAAAACTGGGTCTCGGTTGTGAAATGATATTTCTGGCACTGTTACTTTCATTGTGTACTGTGCACACAGACTTTTTATGAATAACAAAGAGAACTTAAGTGCAAAACATATGAGTTAGGAAAATTGCACTGCAAAAAAAAGGGAAGTCTTAATCATCAAAAATTATCAGATGTAGATTAACTCATGCCAAGGTTTTCTACTTTGAATATTTCCTTCAAATTTAATATTAATGACTAAAGCTGTGAATGACAGCTAGTAACCTATTCTTCCATAGAGCCATGGAAGTATCACATACGAAAAATTTATGTTTTTTTGTTACCTTCTCTACTATTTTTTTCACTTTAGATGTATTCGACTGACATGTTATTCATTTGTTGATTAATTGAGCATGTAAACAAGACAATCAATAGGAATAGATCCAAATGTATCCAAATGTAGGAATAGATACAAATGTAATGGATGTACACAAAATTGTGTACATTTACAATTATGTAATGCATTAACTAAGCCTACAGGATATCAGTAATGTCTGAATATTTGCTTCTCCCATTTGAATATTTTCTACCCTGAAAACATGCTTTTTGACCTCAAGAAATAGGTACTCAAAAGTATTAATGAAGAACATTAGTTAGCCTGTAAATAAAGTTCTGTGTTTGAAAATTAAGATATTACATAAAACATCTATAAAAGTAACTGGAAACAAGATTTCCTACAGGTTGATAGCCATATGACAACATGTAATTTTTTTGACACTCATACCTTGATAGTATCTCATAAAAAGTTATGAATTACAATTAGACCCTACTACTAGTAACTTATGATTTATCTTCAAATGCAAAACTATCATATAGTATAAGTCAGCACATGACAATATCAACATCTAACATTTAAAGAAAACAAATGTTTACTTCCTTCTGAAAATTCATGAATTACATCTTTAAAAACTGTTTGCATTACAGCATGAACATGAAGGTAGACCAGCATCATGAGTGAGGCATCAGAACATATCAACTAATAACAAACGTGCAACGCAATATCTCTTAGGATGCTACACATTGTGTCCAAAAAAATGGCTCCATGTACTACTGTATCAATACAGCTGAACGACTTCAATGCTTATATATTTAGGTATGTTTGGAATTGCACTAAAATTTTGATAACACACAACATAAATATAAACTACCTTATTTTATTAAATACTCTAATTTAACCGGCAGCCTCTCTAAATGCTCTAACATGTAACACAGAGATGGAGTATTTCATTGAAACTATCATTGTTTCATTTCAATACTCAAAAAGTCGAGATGCCAACTCTCAGCAGGGCCTCAGCATACAGTATCAAGCATATGAGGAGCCTGGTTTTGAGTTTCTTTTAATCAGAAGTGCTGGGATGGGACAGGAGTAAAGTGGTTGGGTAAAGAAGCTGCAGTGATTGAGCCTCAATGCCTCAACAGAATAGGTGGTGGATGCAAGCTTAGCTTAAAACACCTACTCATCAATCCTGAAGACATAAGCTGCACTCTTGCTGTCATATAGTGGAAAAACTGGCCTATTGGGATTAGAAAAATCCAGGAGAGCAGGAGATGCTTTTTAGTTGTCAATTATTTACTGATAAATTGATAAAAATGTATATTTCAGTAATGAAATGTGTGCAAAATCCAAACATCTATTAAAGAGCATATGAATCACCTGAAAAGCCATTTTCAAGCAGGGCCAAAGATTGACACTTTAACCACATTGTGTGCCATGTATGGAACACAAGTATATGGCTCAGCCTTCATCATGGGCCACATATGGTACACACTCTGCATTTACAAAAAAAAATTTCAACACCTTTATTTTTCTCAGTAGTCATATAATATGTGTTTTAATTGAACGATATTACTTCATATAGTATATTTTCATCATGTATTTAGATGTCATGCTAACAGATCAACCATTCTGTCATTAAAATGCAAACAAATATATGTAAAAGCAGTTATCCTTTCTACATAAACAGTTTTTATTGTTTCAATATGAAAAATTTATTGAATGCTAAACATATTTTTCACCTTTCTACATAAAATATT
This sequence comes from Platorchestia sp. MABIK, assembly GCA_014220935.1. Taxonomy (NCBI): domain Eukaryota; kingdom Metazoa; phylum Arthropoda; class Malacostraca; order Amphipoda; family Talitridae; genus Platorchestia; species Platorchestia sp. MABIK. The sequence continues at coordinate 30,144 of JACJUY010003245.1, read as the reverse complement.
TTAGTAGTTTGTTTTGGCTAAAAAAGCTTGTTTCTGTTCCAGATTTTATTGGTTATTATGCTGCCTCTATTTCCTATGTTTTCATTGCTATTTGAACAAATATAGCTCTATATATGGCACCATGTAAGGTTTGAGAATCATACAGATAAGGCTCTGCTCCAGGCTGTTGCTGCAGTGAAGGCAAAAACTCTTTCATTAAGGGGACTGCCCACCCAAAACCAAATTTGTCATGGTGGTCTACAGGCAGTCCTTTTGCATTTAGGAGAATGAAATACACACCAATATGTTAAATTTAATTTTAACACTTTCACTGCAACTACTAAATATTAAGTTCAATGCCAAACTCAAATTTAAAGTCAACTGTAGTAAACTATTTTGAAAAAAGCAAATATGAACTAGATTGTGCCTTCATTTAGCGTTAATTAAGCATTTATGAAAATTGAATTTGTGTCTACTGGTCAGTCAGCAGCATTATGAAAATTACCTCCGTGTACCACCGGTGGCGCACGTCGCAGTCAAAGTGTTAAATATATTTCCTTTATAAAATTTTTTGATGTTTGCACAATAACTTTTTCGTATTGCAAAAATCTGAAATATTTATAGAAGCAAAGGTGTTTAAAATTCAACTTAACAACCTAGTTGCAATAGGACCGCCTGTGGACCACTCTGACAAATTTGGTCAAGTTTATGGTGGGAGGTCCTCTTAAGAACCTTAAGAGCAGCCTTAATTAAATATGGTGTCTCCAATACAACTCTGCAGGATAGTCTCTGGACATTATACTCCTGTTAAGCATCAACAAGGCACCTAGCTTAGATATAAAGAACGTGGAGATGTGCAGGCATGAGGGCATGTGACAGCATGAAGACAAGAGAGAGCATGGAGAGGAGAGGGCATGAGGGCATATGAAAAAGATGAGATAAAATAATAAGATAAACCTCAAGTTCAAATGCACTTTTTGTTTTAAAAAGGATGCTTTATTACAATCAAGCCTGATACATATCTTGTATATTGGTTTTTCAAATACCTTAAAACTAACACCAGGACGCCATGACGGTTTCCCCCAGTCAAGCCGGTACCCATTTCAGACACTTGGGTAGAGTGGATTATAGTGCATAATTTTTCCCTTATACCTACCCAACAGATAAAAAAAGAACCCGCGTACCATAAAGATTTGAACCCTGGACTCCTTCACAAAAACGCAAGTCCTTAAACCACTCAGCTACGCCCAGCACTGAAGAAATGAGTTGTTCTATATTCCCATATCTACTATTGTCTTAGAAAGCCTTCAAAAAAATTGCATATGTTTTAATGTTCAATTTTCTATTTTCTCCTTATTTTAAAACATTCAAAGTTATGAAAGTTCAAGTCATATAGTCTTTAATTATCAGAAATCTTGTAACCTAAGGAATGGATTTCACACATTTTTTCTAATAACTTATTCTTGTGTTTGATATGCAAGGCTCACTGCCCTATTATTTTTGATAAATAAAAAGTAACTCAATCTTTGTTTTGTCATTATTACAATCTTTGTGTAAGATCATTTTGCGTCTCTTAAACACAAATGTGTTGTGGCCGTTTATAATCGGTGTGAAATAGTTACTGAAAATCAAAACTTGCAAAAAAACTTACACAAAATTATGGAATTTGAAAAAATTAAAACATAATTTTCAATCATTGTTGTGTTAACAAGAATTTTACTGCAAGTTTCAGACAAGAAAGAAAATAAACATCATGTTGGCAATACTGCATTGCCTTTGTTTTGTTTACAAAGTGCTCTGGAATGGGAGTTGGCATTATTGCTCCGCTCAAATCTGTAAGATGATACAGAATTTTGCCTAAAATTGTTATTAAAGCTATAATATTTTATTTCACAATTTTAAATATTACAACTGTAAATGTAGTATTCATTACAATGATAAATATTTACTAGAACAAAATTAAGCCATAGCTTTTATAACAAAATTTGAAATCTATATGATTGAATTTGTCAAACAATTATTTCAAGCATAATTAAAAAATATTTAAAGAACTTTTACACTAATTTATATTGAAATATATTATCTACATAAATAACTATACACAATTCATGAAAAATAATTTTAAGTATGTCTTTATGTCTTACATTGATACAAATTAACATAATCTAAAACATAAAGCCTCATACCTTTGGCATTAACTTTGAATATTATTTCACATTTTACTTCAACCATAAACTAAACCAAATACAATAATAAAAATGCATATTTTGTAAAATACCAAATCATATTGAAGTTCTCAGCTAAACATACCAAAATGGAATGCAATACAACAAAGTGCCAAAACAATTTACACCCAAGGTAACTAACAAACACAACCACTGAAAAAAGCACATTGTACAAATAGAAAACTTCCTGGTTACTTAGTCTTTTGGTCAAAAATTTTTCTTCACATGTTTCCCCATTTAAAATAATTTGAAAGACAAAACAGAACATTACAAACAACGCTAAAATTATAATTGCTTCTAATAACCATCAACACCTAAAATGGACACTCATTTCATTACTGCAATAGTTTTTAAGGTTAATGTGTAGCGTTTGCTAATAATCAAATTTCAAATTTATGATGCCAAAACATGGTTAATAAGATCAAAATAAACAAGTTTTTTTCTGTGCACTTTCCGTCGCAAATGAGTATTTTACGAGTTATAGCGGTAAATTAGTTACCGCAACTCTGGTGTTTGAAGCGGAAAGTAATTCATCGAGTGCGTCGTATGGCAACACTGCAGTGGACGCTTCCTTCCAACGCGCTTGAATGATCGAGCCTGTTCCCGCCATCTAAGACGAAAGTAAACACACTGGCTAATACTGCTATAACTTGTTTTTTGGTGATAATTTCTATTGTGTTATTAACTAAAAGATTCTAGAAGTGTATTCAGGCTCCGCGGGGCCGGCAAGTAATAAATTACAAAGTGCTTAAATGTACTTGAACAGCTCAATTGCGCAAAAAATAAAACCTACCGCTCTAATTCGTAAAATACTAATTTGTCGCAAAAAGTGTATGAAAGAAAAGTAGTTAATTTTGATGTTATTATCGTGATTCAAGCAACAAAATTTCAAAAATAGATGAGTAGCTGTTTAATCGAGCGCATTCGTCATCAAAGACAAAACTAAACCTACTGCTATAATTTGTTAAATACTCATTTGCGACGGAAAATGCATAAAAGAAAACTTGTTTCTTTTGATCTAATTAACTATGTTTCGGCACCCAAAATTCGAAATTCGATTATTAGCAAACGCTACACATTAACCGTTTTTAATTATGGGTAACGCTGTGATGTATCAATTAAAATATTCCTTCCAAATTAATTTCTTAATGGTTAACTTTGGCCTACAATACTTCTTCACCATAGCACACACTCAGAATTAATAGTTACTGATATTTAACAAATGGTTAACACAATTTACAATAAATTAGCGTTTTTCTATTTCCTCTTAGATTTATTTACTATCATTATTACGTCTTTTGAAGTCACATTTCAATGAAACTTTTTTCGACAGTTAGACACAAATTTGTTAACAGCGTCCAATACTTATTTAACTATTGCCTCTTTCATCAGCTTCCACAGCTTTTTGAAATTTCTCTCGCACTTCTCAAATTATCATGTTATACCATTTCGCTTCCAATAGCATAGTTTTATTATACTTGAATGCATGCCTCCCACTATTTTTGTTATATAGTACTCAAAAATCACTGGATCACGATATATTTTCTATAAATTTGGCCTCAATTAAAATTTTTGCACCTGGATATTTTGCTTGTTTATTCATGTTTTCGCGCGCCGGGGATGTACGCGGTCACGTCAACAACGTCAAACGAGTTAGGGCACAGAAAATAACTTGTAGAAAGAACCTACATTTTACCATCAGAAGCACAGAGCTTCATGAGGAAATTTGATAAATGAAAGTATATTAATTGTTCCTACACAAAATAATATTTTTCAAGCAATTGTAATAGATTTTTAGTTCGAAACTTAAGAAGGGGAATGAATAGCTATGTCCAAATGGAACAAGTGTAATGCAGTTCTATTGCATAAGGGTGGGCATAAGAGTATGAAAGAACCTAAAAAGTTACAGACCAATTGCCCTGGCTGACACTGCATGTAAGATTTTTGTGGTATTTTGAATGATAGAATGAAATATTTAGTTGAAGGAGAAGGAGTCCTGCGAGTTTAGAATGGGTTCAGGCAAGATAGACGTAGTAAAGACAATCTATTTGTAATGAGTGAAATAATTGAGTGAATGAGGAAGGATGACATTAAAGTACTAGTCTTCACGGTCCGCCTAAAATGACGGGATTCCATACCTATCATGAACAAATTTTCCAGATGTGGATGACGAACACATTTATCTATCTTAAAAAGTATTTTCGAATAATAACCGAACAGCTTTTAGATTTAAAAAGAATCAGTAGCACGAATCGAGGACGAGGTCGAAAACGGAAATGAAGTCACTGAACTGGTCGTCCTTACCTGCGATTGATAACAGTTCAGGCAATCATTCGTAGAAAATTCTGAACTTGAAGCTTTATTTTAACTAGTGTACACAGCCCGTCAAAAATGACGGGATTCAACACATTTCTTGAACAAATTTTCCAGACGTGGATGACAAACTAATATATCCATCCTAATACGTACCCGTGATTAAAAATATATTATACTTGTGCACTGATAAAACTCGTATCACAGATACAGCCATTATAACTATCCTTGTAAGCACGATTTTCTTCAGAGCGAAATCGCATGCCAACAACATTCAGAAAATTTTCATCAGCTTTCAAGCTAAAAACGAACTTGTTTTAAATTCTTCAAATTGAACAGTTCGTGTACATGATTATTTTGATTTAAGACTCACTTGCTACGACAGTGGCAATCTGAAGAGACGGAACAAGGAAAAGTTGGAAATATTCAGCACATGGACAAGAATCTACGCACAAGGGTTTGTTGCCGCACAGGATACTCTGCGCGCAGTTATAAAAAGTTCAAGGATAAAAACTATTCCATTTCAACAAAAAAAACCCCTACCTAACCTTTAGCTCGAGACCTCGCATGTTCCTCCAAGGAGTAATAATCCTCACAGATACATAAGTTGCATCTCCATAGGGGAGGAAGAAAGAAAGACGAAAAGCGATAGTGGTGAAGCTATGAAAATTGAAAGACACAAAGAAGGGAAGACATATGAAGTCTTGAGAGGAGTTTGTCTACAGAATTTAACGAGGACTCTCTACCTTCAATTCGACGTAAATCCCACATGACTAGGTCTAGACCTTTTCCATGATGCAGCATGTGTGCAACATGACGTAGCGCTCAATAATTTCAACGTAAAATCATTACTGGGAAGACTCCGGACATTTCTAAGCCGTATTTAGATAGAAAGTCTCTCAACAGCCGACGGAAGTAATATAGGCAATATTATCTTCCATGGCGCGCAAGGGTGAAGTGTTACGGTGCACCTAGGACCAGAAAGTCCCAGATTCAATATTCCCCAGCTGTTGGGTACATTCGCTGGAGCAAACGGCTTTTGAGGTGATGCAGAAAACGAACAAGTCTTATGAGTGAGCATAGCATTTCACCTTCCTTCTCATTGTGTTTATATCCATTCCCTCTTCCTTTTCGGAAGCTGAAAACCCAACATAATGTCAGAATGAAATTCAATTATAAAATGAGGGGATCAGTAAGGCTTGATACACTAAACTTAGCCTCCAAGATTCACCCAACACTTCCCTCGAACACTGGGAAACGCATCCTCTTATTTAGCCACTGCGCGCACGCCCAGTACTCGCAGTAGAGCGCCTTCAGGGAGAGCTTCAATAATGAATAAGGAAACTATAATCTCAGAAATTTTATTTGACATGAGACGAGACAAAAATAAATGTACCCGTACACACAGGAATTAGACCCTTAAGTCGGAATGGTAGCTACAGTAGGAACGGCACGTTCAAAGCATCATGTTAGCGTGAATCGTTGGCTTTTTAATTAATGTCAATAATATCATGAAGAATAAAACATTCAAAATGTCAACAATAAGTTAACTGTGATAAAATAGCACTACAAAATATTCTTACTATTACTACGAAACAATTGTGGTTTATATTCACTGATATGGCTCAAAGAAGCACAGCACAGTACCAGAACGCAGGAAACCTTAACATAAAAGAGGGAGTGCGTGTCACGAAGCAGACAGCAGGAGCTTGGCACGGTCCATCACTCAACTACGTCACAGTCATCACACGTACACAAACTACGCTAGCTCCCATACAAACTTAGCATACACCTGCTACTCAATGATAGCAATAACTATGGCTTAAGTATATGGTAACTCAATTTGAAACAGAACAACTCGCGAATGATGAAGCTCATTCATCAACTTACATTAAACTATATTGAACACTCATACTAACAGTTAGATATAAAATTTCTACGGTAATGATATTTTTATATTAGTATAAAAGTCGGATAAAAAAATAATGTATACTCTTATAAGGAAGTTGTAACTTATCAACATGCTTCTGTGAAAACGACACGACACATTAGATAAATAATGCCCAGGTACGGAGACCACGAGTTTCCAACGACACAACATTCCTTAGAAATCTAGGATACTACAAGTCCTATTTACAAACGCCTCTCCAGTTGAAACACAAGATGTATTTGAGACACTAAATTGTCCTAGCTGAGTTGAGTGAGAGGATCGCCTTTGCTAGTCTAGGAACATGTCCTTCGTTTTCATAAATGCAAGCGTATTCATGCCGCCAGGAATAACGGCTAAAGAAAGCCGTCATCTTGAGTCCGATTCAATCGTTATAGACGGAAATCTTTTTATTGAGTTGTTATGCACACAATGTTAGAAGTAAGTTACTCAGAGTTACCTACAAGATGACGACACAGCCTTCAGCGTAGTCGGATGCTCTTAAAGTAAAGCGCCATTCTACTCAGCAAGACTAGTACCTGGGCACAGGCATGACATGGCAGTGTTTAGCGTAAGTGGCACATGACCTCAGTTGATCACTGGCACATGAGACTAATTGGCTTCAACGGGAGAGTGCCGCATAAGCAGAAGTTCAAGAGGCACACATTCGTTTTGATGAAAGCTCGCAGTAAAAATGAAGTGTGACGAGACTTGGGGAAGGTTTGAAAAGGTCATACGACGCTCACATCTGAGGGTCCTCGTCCACCTCAGCCTCTAACAGGTCAGTCAGGGCGTGCTGCACCGAGAGAGGCAAGATGCTGGGGAAAAACACAAAGCAAATCTAAAATGATAATGTAATGTTATCGTAGTTAGTTTAGGACTCCCTAGCTACAACGAAGGCGATCACAAGGGAGCGGAGATGAACTCAAAGATGGACTAAAGAGCGGAAAACGGGAAATGTATGCATAAGATCTTTCCCCTTGTTAAATTACCCCGCGCAAAGAAACTGCAAGTTAGTAGGGAAGAAGAAAAGAAAGAGATAGTAAAGACATGAAAACCGAAAGAAACTAAGTGGGGACGAAAGATGGAATGGAAGTCTCAAAGTCTCAACTACCTCCTCTGGGGGTGTTAGTCCACATAGTTTAGAATAAACAAACAAAACAAACTTAAACCTATAGCCGATCTTATCCTCCTGAGAGGGATAGCTGAACTAAGTTAATCACCATTTATTTATATAAAACAAGCACTGAACAATGGTTTATTTTTTTATTAATCACGCTCTAATGGTCAGCAGTGTAGAGTACAGTTTGACACTAATCTGCAGGCTACGAGAGAAAATATAATGGACTGGGGATGCTTCCCCTGGGCGTGACTGATGACAAAGGATGGATTATCTGTTGATCCTTGATTATTTAATTCACTTACTAACGTACTTTACTTTCCTGAATATGAAGAGGTTTTTCGGGATAACAATTCTACAATACACAGAGCTAGAATTATTCAAAAGGGGTTTGCATTCAAGAAATCATTCATACAGATGGAATGTGTACCACGAAACCTAGTTGATAGTTCATAGTGACGACCGCACAAACTATGGATCAAGTTACAAGCCGAGTCAGCGTACAACCCCGAATCAATGATGCGAAATTTGATAACAATTGTAATTCACTCGCAACAAGGTTAAATAAATTATAATATTATATACAAGCAATAAAGACCTTTGAATTACTCGTTCTAATAAAGTTTACCACCACAACCATAAAGTAAGCTAAACTCCAACCAAGAAGGTACACCAGATTTTCAAGAAACTAAAGATTTCACCAAAATGAGATGGTCGTCACCGAAAGATCAATTTTCTTAAATCGAAGGGGCTCAACTTCCCATCGAGTTTCCAGAAAGGTTGCAAGAGAACTCGACTCACCTGAAGACCTTGAAGCAGTAGAAGTCCTTCTGAGGGATGGTGACCACGTAGTGCTCCCGCTGGATGCCATCGATGATGGTGCGCGCCGCATCAGCTGGTGAGGTGACCGGGTTCAGACTAGGGAACCTGCACACAGCCATGCATGTTGCCGTACTTGCTGAGTTTCTCGTCAAAATTCCTACATTTGTTTTTTTTATCAGCTTAGCTCAAAATGGGCACTCAGTATCTGGCAATATTAGATACTAAGTCCTAGAGGCCAAATTTTAGTTAAGAGGTACAACTTGGTGAACTTAGACTGAGAAGTGGTAATCTAGCAACCTAAGAACCGCAAACGATCACGTGAAGCTTCAACTGCTCCACCAAGAGACGGCAGCACTTATGCCGCACTTCCGTGGGTCCACCAACTTTTTAAACTTTCTCATACAAATCTTACGCCACATGATCTAGCTGGAACTCAGTTCTTTGCTTTGCAGGTCAAAAATAAAACTGGTATGTATGAGGAGAATAGGAGCTTTCCAGAGGCTTTGATTGCTACGAACATTTCGAATTTAATTTAGTGCGATGATATAGGGTCAAGACTCAAAGGAAATGTGTTGAACAATCATGGATTGAATGGCACAACATGGTACAGCGTGAAATACTAAATTCAGTAGCAACTACAACAATAGTGTGTATGGTAGTATGAAAAATAAAACGTAAATCTACAACTACGCGATTATTATCTTTTTATTGTATTTCCTCCTCTCTCCTAAAATTGGCATCAAATACCATTCTACTATTCTACCTAACGTCATTACGACCTCATTTCATCTATTATTCCCCACCGTCAAAGAGTTGACTCCAGGAAGAAATTTATCCACTTTTCCTAACACCTACACTGGCTAAAGTTACACAGGTCTCAGCAATCTGTATCGTGCAGCTACCACTTTTCAAATGCACACCGGCCTCATAACTCCTCAGCACAATCTTCTTCCTTATCAAGTAGCTACCTGTTCAAAATAAGCTGTTTATGGTTTTTCGTACGCACTACCCTGTTGGCATCCTCGTTTCATCTTTACGGTTTTACCCTCATACTAACAATAGCTCAAGCAAAGGCAAACTGTCTTTATCACAAGCTCCGAGAACGAGTGAAATACACATTATTAACCACTTGTGCTTTCCTCTCTCCCGTGGCACATAAGAGATTTCTGTAATCAGGAGCTCATCCACACCTTATTCTGTAGTTCTTGGCCAGCCCAGTGTCGACGCAGAAGGGATGCACGGTCGTCAGTTTGATGCCCGGGAACCTGTTGTCAAAGCGCAGCTCTTCCTTCAGTCCCTCCATCAGTCCTGGAGTGAAGATGAAGGCAATAATTTCCTTTCTATTACGTCGATCTTGGCATTTATGAAAATTCAACAAAAGAAATTAATCATTGTTGTTGACATGAGCATTTAGAAAACAATTTATGATAGATTTCTCTGGATTCAGTAATCGATGTTCAGCGACTCATTACACATTACTATTGAATATTGGAGACTTGATATGTGTATAAATCAACCGTCACTGGACGACTCATAACACATGGTCACTTAAAAGGCATGAAAATTTTATTTTGCATAAATGTGCACCTAATCATCACATTAGCTCTGCGTATCTCAAATTCCACTTACTTTCAAGAAACAAGTCGCTCATGAATTCATTAATCCTGCAATATTAATCAATAATAAAATAACGCCTTGAGACCGTACGCAGGCTGTGGCCACAGCCAAAATTGCGTCGAGATATCAGCACCTATCACAGCCGGACAGTGAAGTCTACCAACTCGAACTAAAGGATGCTTTATTCCAATCAAGCCTGATACACATCATCTTGTACATTGGTATTTCAAATGCCTTATACAGGGTGTCTACTGATATTTCATTTCCAAATTTTCCTACTTTTTCCTACTTTTTACTACCTTCAACAGCAAAAATTTACTACCTATTTTTTACATAAGGAATGTTGTCCAAATGTAAGTATTCGGCCTATAATGAGTTATTTGAGTCAATAACATACGCACTACCAAAGGTTAAAAAAAAGCTCCAAGTTTCTTAATACTTAAAATACTTAATACTAAATGGAGCAACCAGAGCATTACTGCAAAAAAAGTCACCTAAATTCCTTAGGTACCCCGTCCTAAATGGACTCCAACGAATGTTTGGCAAAGACCTTGTCTCAACATCTTTCAACTATGAGGACAACAGTTCATCATATGGAAAAACTAAACTGACTGGAAACTAGTAGACACCAGGGGATTGTCAGATCCCTTTACAGCAGGGTAGAATATCAGGGAATCTCATTATGACCAAACACTATGGCATACATACATACATCGTATACCAGGCTTCTCATCCCTACGGGAGGGTAGCCGACAGCAAGCCACAATCAAATCACCCTTACTCACTAGGAGGCAGGAGAGGCAGCACTGGTCACACCAGAACTGCCCGGAACAGTAGCAGCCCAGCACAACCATCTACCACAGTCAGGCCCGACAGCCATAGCTGGTTTACCCCGACCGCTTCATTGAATGCAGCCCCTCCCCCTCGCACAAGACAGGTCACCCCATCACACGTGGGCAGGCGCCCAGCGACAGCGTCAAAAAATAAAATTACCTCCTTGCGCACTGCTTTCACTCACTTCTACAGTCATCCTTCCGCAGTCATCCTTCTCGCCACGTACACAGTCAGACCCTTCTCATACAAAGCACGTTTCATCCCATCCATCCAACTCATCCGTGGCCTACCTCTCACTCTAATACTACTCACTTTCGACGTATAAATCTTTTTTTACCAGCCGCTCAACATTCATCCTTTCAGCATGCCCAAACCATCCAAACACTCTTTCATCCACCCGCCTGCTCATCTTTTTGACAATACCTGCCTGCCTCCTAACCAACTCATTCCTAATCCTCTCTTCTTGTTACTCCATACATGCTCCTCAAACACTTCATCTCAAACACATCCAACTTCCTCCTCTGAGCTGCTCTCAAACCCCAAAACTCTGCTCCATGCAGTAAAACTGGCACGATTAAGCTTTCAAACAGTCCCCTCTTAGCACTCACATTCAAACTCCTGCACTCAAAAACTTTCCTCATTGCACCCAATGTCTTGCAGCCTTCACTCACTCGATGCCTCACTTCTACTTCCAAACTATCCTTCACAGTCACGTCCGACCCGAGGTACCTAAAATGCTCTACCTCATCTAACACTTCACCATTCATCCTCACATCCAATGTTTCAAACACTCCACCTCTTGAACATCTCATCACCTTACTATTATTTACGTTTACCCTCAACTTATGCCTTTCGCACACTCTACCAAACTCTGCAACCAGTCTCCGCAGTTTTTTGCAAACAACAGCTGACACACTTCCCAATCTGTGCCATTTTGTCCCACCAACTGCGCACCTTTTCCCAACACTCTGACATTCACTTCTCTCACTACACCATCCATAAACAAATTAAACAACCACAGCAACATCATACATCCCGGTCTCACACCTGTCACAACTGGGAACCAATCACTCACCTCATTCCCTACTCTCACACATGCTCTGCTATCAATGTAAAAACTCTTGATCGCATTCAACAGTCTCCAACCCAATCCATACAAGCCTACAATCTGCCATAATGAATGAAAACACTATGGCACTTCTGAAATATGAGTTTGTGAACTATTTCTATCATTTCACCTCAAAATCTAAATCGGCACCTTAATTGCGATCAATAATGATAAAAAATAGGTTATTAACATGTTATATAACGGAACAAATCACAAAAATTTTATGTAACTTTGCTATGTATAGTAGAAGAATGAACTATGTATGATTAGATGGAGCATCACCATGCTCCTATGATGACATCCTTGAATCGCCATGACTGCCAAAAAAATTGAAAGGAACTTAATTCTCGTTCAAATGATTACACATTGTATTAAAAAATGGCTTCATAGCATAATTCTTTCAGTATTTGGACATAAATTAACGTCATTAGAAAGAGAAAACTTTCAGCTTTACAAAAAGGTCATTTTTCAGAAAAAAAACATTTATAGGTACAGTAAATTGTTGTTTCCCCATATCGAAGTGGACAGAACAAACTCCAGTCTTTTCAAAGGAAGATAATATTGCTCACAATCAAGCTTAGATCCAAAAAAACACTTTCTAGATATAAATGAACTGTGAAGTTCCTTTGATGTCATAGCAATGTTTCTATCCTGCCGCAACAACTTGGAGTGTGAGAATATTTGTCTTTCTATAAGAATTGGAAGGTTACATCAAGTTTATGATAATCAAGAATTTACAAGCCACACATATGACTTTTAATTAAACATTATTCATTAGGAGGAATCGAAATGTAATAAGTTTGATTCAGGACTTGCTCATCTGAAATTGCAGCTAATTGAGAATAATTTTATTTCTGTGCTTACGTTTGTGAATAAAATACCTCAATTTTCAAGTATCAAGTGTACAAAAAGAACAATTATGAACTATGCTATATTTCCCACGGGCAACTGTATCCACTAAAGATAAAATCCAATAAAATATAATAGTTATTTAGTGGTAAGTACAACTACCTATTAGAAAATATTGGCTAGTTGTGTAATGTTTATTCATAAAATTTAAAAGAAAAAGTTCACAAGATGTTTGACATTAAAAAAATTGTTATTCGCAATAAAATATAGATTATTTAACTTGACAAACATATTTCAATGAGAGTCACTTGATCCACTTCCCTGAGAAAATATGTAGCTAGGCTATTTCATTTTTCCCTCAAGTTCGTTTAATGCATATTTGATACGTAAGAATAAAAGACATTAAATGTTGACCTCATAATCATAAATGCACAACTTTTAAATCCGTATTTTATTTTTAATTTTAATCCCTGATATCACAAGTTCCTAAGCTTATATTTCAATGTGTGTGCGCACTAATAAAAGTGTTTTCAACAATGCATCGTCAATGGTATTACACTTTTTTAATTTATATTTATACAATTTATGAAACCTTGATTGCCGCATCAAGGCAAAAGCCGCTTTTTGTTTTCTCTTAATAATTTGTTAATAAAATGGCTCAATTTATGAACCTTCCATCATAAAACAACTTGATAACTTTCAGATCAAACTGAGCGAGAAGAAAAAGTGAACTATTTTTACTGTCGTTTGCAAAAATTGTTGAACTTTTTTTTTATTTTGTGTCCTCCAATCCTAAAATTACACCCCGCTTAACAGGAATATTTCCCATAAACTGAGGCAAATTTCTTATTATGGGAGAAATGAATTTTTAAAGAATCTTTATACTCTATATGCATATGTAACATTACTTGAAATTTTCAGAGAATTATTCCACTTCATAATTTTTTACTACCCTGAGGCAAATTTTACTACCTTTTACTACTTATTTTACTACTTTCCAAATTTTACTACTTTTTACTACTTTACTACCTAGTAGACACCCTGTTATAACTTACACCAGGACGCAATGACGGTTCCCCACGGTCAAACCAGTACCCATTTCCGACACCTGGGTAAAGTGGGGAATTGTGTTTCAGTTCTCCCTTTGCCCAACGCAGAGAAATCGAACTGGCGACACCTTCACAGAAGTGCGCGTTCTTAACCACTGCTGCTGCCACCAGCAGCAGCTACTGACCACGAATGGCGTGCTTGGTGGCGCAGTACGGCACGAGGTTGCTGGTGCCCATGAGGCCCGTGATGGACGACATTGCCACGATGTGACCCTCGCCGCGGGAGATGAACATCGGCAGCCACTCGCGCACAGTCTGTCATGCATTTCATGTTTTATCTCTTTTAAAAATACCAACATGATGACGTTTTTGGAGTGAAACTCAAAGAGCAAACCAACACGTCTATCTTTGGGTTGCTGTCAGTAGGTGATAAAAGTGTTCATAATGGCGAGAATAAATATGTTTGAGTTTTTTCAACACGTGCTAGTTAGGGGTTTTTGTCCACAAAATAACCATGAACGTATTACTTACAATTGAATCACTGTTGTATGCACACAGAATCACTTCATACTTCAAAAAACGTTTAACAGGAAAGAAAACATTCAACTATCAAATCCAAAAATTCAGTTTAAAGTAAGACACCACCATGATATGCATGAAAAACTTTGTATTTTCCTCGGAAATGTGATCGAGACCAGGTCTACGTTATATTTTATTTTGCCCACAGCTGAACATGAAACTTGACCATTGTTCACACAACAGCAAGCCCATTATTATCCACCTCCCTTTCAAATTTATAAGATCAAAACAACAGATCTATGAAGTTTAAGAATTAAAAATTGATGTTGGTTTTTGACTGGCATTTTAGATGCGAAATAAGGAAAGCTCCATCTGCATTACATGATTAGGTTTTAGGAAGCTTAAAAAGAATTTCTTTTGAACTTGCTGCTTTTGCTGAACTAGCCTCACATTCATGACATTAGCAAGTAGACCATAAGCTTCCTTCTAAACAAGCAGAAACGTTCACAGCGGCGTACCACAGCCTCTTACATCATACTGAACAGGACAGCAATATTTCGAGCTGGCCCTTCTAAAATTAGCTGCAACAACTTTTTATGCAATAAAGTTCATGCATCAATGATATCTACGAAGATTAGATTGTTTACCGTTTCTTCACAAAATTTATTTCCATTTCGTAAATATTGTCAAGGGAATGGAAAGACGAAGGAATTAAAAGGGTTTTCTGGAGCAACTTTTTAAAGGTATGTCGCCCGGTATTTTGCTTCAGTTTGGTTTTTGTTAGATCGTCTTTCTTAATTACTGTAGTCTTGCGTTTAAAGACAACGCCTGCTGAACGGAACACCTCGTATAATAAAGTCAGTGGAATTAGTGTGTTTGTTCATAGCTTCAGCAGTCACCGCTCGAGGCGGAGGTGCGTTGTGGGTTACAAAACGTAGATGCTTTATTTATCCGTTAGTTTTGACGTGAAAGCCTTGCCAATATTTTCTGTTTTAATTTCATGTTTTAGTGTGTATCACTTTTGTTTCGGTGTATTCTTCAGTGAGATCGCCAGTCGACCCCCAGACTGGGATACTCGGGGCAAGCCCAGCCACAACCTTACCGGTTCCTGTCTTTTTAGAAGAATCTATGTTCCACGCAACTACGAGTTGAATCCGAAGTGTGCCAGGAGGCAGCTGTGGGTGGCGGTTTCTGGAAGCCGGATAATTCACTGGTCTCTATAGTCGAGTGTTTCCGTGGAAATGACTTCG
Organism: Platorchestia sp. MABIK; assembly: GCA_014220935.1. Classification (NCBI taxonomy): domain Eukaryota; kingdom Metazoa; phylum Arthropoda; class Malacostraca; order Amphipoda; family Talitridae; genus Platorchestia; species Platorchestia sp. MABIK. The sequence continues at coordinate 14,532 of JACJUY010003245.1, read as the reverse complement.
CGTCTTCCCCGGCATTCCATCTGTCTACAACCTCGCTTTCCCTTCTACATTCGAGTCGAAGATCAAGCTGGCTCCAAGAAGTCGACTATCAACAGCTCTGTCTAGTTGTTTAGTTGTTTAGTTCTTTATTTCTTTGTTGTGGTATTATTGAGGTTAGAGTTTTGTCGAATCGCAAATCGTTAATATCCATTAACTGCAGGTGTCCGTATTTATTATTTGATTGTATCTTTTATGTAATTCTAATTTCGTGTATCAGTTAAGTGCTCTGCACTAAATTTCATTTAAAATGTCGAAATGTAAGTAAACTTTAAAACCTTATTCTTATTTTTCCGCCGGTTCACCTAAGTCGAATACCCGTAACCTGAACAAATATATAGATGAAGAGTTTTAGCGAATAAAAAATTAGGAAGCTAAACACTACCTTTGGAATGTGAGTTACCTTTATTGCACTGTAACATATCTCAGTTCTCCCACTGAATAACCAGCCAGTGAATTAACATCAATAGTCGTACGTTCTTCCTTTGAATGAGTTTGTGCGTGATATTAGTAAGAAATGTTCTTAATTACCTATGCACATTGGAATGACGCCACGCAACATTTGTGCTAAAGTAACTGAACATCGCAGATAGTGTTCATACTTACAACGTATTGGCTCAGCTTCCTCACTGAGTGCTATGTGTGTAGTCATGCTGACCACTGTAATCCCAGTGTCTCTGAGCATGATTTTAGCGTAATTGAAAGAACATACAGCGAATGTGATCTTATGATTTACCGTTCGTTGCGTATTTATAGGGAAAATCTAGCTTCAAAAGACAACTAACTCATATCAACCACTGGTAGTAAAGGTAGGACAAGTGATACCATTTTTTTGGCCGATTCCGAAACTCCGATACTTGGAAATACCGATACCAATACTTTTACAATTACATTAAAATAAAACCATTATAAGCCCTTTGGGTGTTAAATTAAAATTATTCACCAATATATCAAATAACATAATATTGAGAATAAAATTTTTGATTATGAATAATAAAACTGCTCTTGCTCTGTTAACTATATTGTTCAGAAAAAAAATGAAATGAAATCCATTCGATAGATATATAAGTATTTTTAATCGTATTGCAACGTAATGTAGATTAGCTCTAATAGAAACTGGTTCCAAAAGTGGATCAAAACAATCGAACGAGGTTTGAACGAAACTTCAACTAGGTTTGAACGAAACTTTGACTAGGTTTGGACGAAACTTCAACTAGGTTTGTACGAAACTTCAACTAGGTTTGGACAAAACTTCGACTAGGTTTGGACGAAACTTCAACTAGGTTTGAACGAAACTTCAACTAGGTTTGAACGAAACTTCGACTAGGTTTGGACGAAACTTCAACTAGGTTTGGACGAAACTTCAACTAGGTTTGAACGAAACTTCGACTAGGTTTGGACAAAACTTCGACTAGGTTTGGACAAAACTTCAATTAGGTTTGGACGAAATTTCAATTAGGTTTGGACGAAACTTCAACTAGGTTTGGACGAAACTTCAACTAGGTTTGGACGAAACTTCCACTAGGTTTGGACGAAACTTCCACTAGGTTTGGACGAAATTTCAACGAATCGTTGAGTAACCATGAGTCAACAAATAGATGCTAGAAAGCAATTGAAAATGACTAAATTTAATATAATGGGTAAAATCGTCCTGTAAAATGCTACATTTTGCATTTTAATGCTATTTTTCCTGCTAGGTGATAGATTTGTACTTTAATGCTAAGTTGGCAACACTGCAGTCCAGTGTCATGGTTTGATTTGTTTCCCTCACAAAGTTTTGAGGTTGCGTCATCTTTCCGCTCTATTGTCGTGTGATACCGTAATTAGCACGTATGAACAAATAAGTATTCACTGTTTAGCATTCTTTATCTGCCAACTGAAGTTGTTATCCGACTAAATTTAATTATAAATGATATTTTTCTCCATTTACAGGCGTAAAATAGTAATATAATGTAGCATTTAGTCTCAGAAATAGCAGCGTGAACGCAAGCACTATATGTATGTACTAACACACAATGTGCAGAAGCAAACACGGCTCTTTTCGGTTTGGGGGCCTATCGAATTTTGATGTTTTTTTTTCGCCAAAGTATGTATTTTGATTTGAAAAACTCGAAAATTATAACCATTTTGTGGAGAAATTATTTATAAGCTCAAATCCAATAATATTTTATGAAAAAACTGCGGTTTCTCAGTACGTTTTTGTCACGCAAACTCACACAGACAAGAATCTATCATTTGTCGGTGAGTGCATCCCTGACGTTTTTTTCCATTTTTAGACTACGCCATACACTCTCAATCATTTGAGTGTGTGCACCTGTTGCAGGGTCCAGTTTTCACTATGATTAACAGTGAGGTGTTTGAAATTATACCCTTGGTTAGGTTAGGAACACTTAATGAATAATTTCTCCACAAAATTAACATCATTTTCGTGTTTTTCACACCAAAATACATACTTTGGCGAAAAGGAAACCTTAAAATTCAATAGGCCCCAAACCGAAAAGATCCGCAAACACGCAACCAACTATAAGATTGTTCATGAATTTTTCAAACGTCTTAAAATAGAAGAAAAATGCAGGATTCGTAATGTACGGCGATTTACATGCTAAATAAAATAAAATTATTAGCTTCGTAATATTTGACGATTTACAAGCTAAATTAAAATCGAATTTTTAGCTACTTCTTTATTAAATTTGCAAAAACTAAAATGCACCTTCAACTTTATTTAATTGGTTTGATTTTTGTAAGCCTGTCATATACTTTGAGAAATGGAAATTGGATCAAACTATATAGGTTTTAGTTGTAAAAGTATAATAATTTTATGTTGCTACTGTGTTTAACTATTCATTGAACATAGCTCTTTCTTACTTACTGACCGTACGTGACTCATTGGAAATTAAAAGTAAAAAATTCAGTTAGCGGGCCTGATTAAACGCTGTAATTCAGCAGTTAGCTAACTAATTTACTAGGTATGAATAGGCTCTTTATTTGATTATACTTTTACTTTCATGATTAATGACTTTCATTTTTATGATAAAATACGTATTATTGGAAAGTATCGGGAAAGTATTGGCCGGATTCCGTATTATACCGATACCAGTAAAAATGATCGATACTTGCCGATACCGATACATCGGTACATCACTAGGTAGGACTGTTTATTTCCACCTTGCAAATTTTTCACTTCGACACGTCAAGGTTTTGAACTCGATTTCGTTCATATTTTTCCTGATTTAGTGATTGATATTTTACAAAATATGATGCAGCAGGGCTTGGAAACATTTTTGAGTAAAATGATGAAATTTCTTCGCTTTCTCTTTGTTTTTGAAGTCAAGGGAACCTACTATTTCAGCAAAATAATAGTCATCCCCCATCACTATTTCATTTGATGGCAACAGCAGAAATCAATCAAATATGTCGTGGGGATTCAAGTCATACCATTCCTTGTATCCCTTGGTCAAGACAGGTTTATCATCAATTAACTATTCTCATAATTAAAAACAAAATATTAGCCAAGTAGCTACAATGAGAGGCTGTTAGAATTTAAAATTGTGCAGAAAATTTTTTCAACATGATTTGCTGCCCATACAAAGGTGCAAACTAAGAAACCAATGATGCTCTAGTGGAACAATGACTCGCTGTGAAGTGTCAAATCATTAAGAATGTGACATGAACAAAGCAATAACTAATGCACTAATACTCTGATGCTAGATTAAGAAAGACCGCACATTCTCAGCCATGCTTGGCTGCAATCTGATGCACATTCTTTAGGACATACATGTACACACGTGACGGCAATCTCCAAAAGCTAAGAGAAAATAAATTTTTGAGTAAACCAATCAATGGGAGAAATTTGAGGTTGACTTCTGAAGCTAAAAGAACTCACATGGAAATGGGACATGACGTTGACGGCAAAAAGATGATCGATTTCCTCCGGAGAGTGCTTAAGGAAGGGCTTGCAATGTGCGATGCCAGCGTTGTTGATCAGAATGTCCAAGTTGCCAACTTCTTCGCGCACCTGATAACACAAACTCACGTCATTATCAAGAGAAGTCTTTTTACTTCCGACTCAGGCACCAAATGCTTTTAGCTTCATTACTGATAAGGCTGTGTGATAGAAAAAGCATCCAAATGTCTAGCAATTAGAAGTATTTTGTCTTAACAAAAAAACGTTGTAGCCAGATCATAACTCCTTATAACACACAATCAACATCAATGAAGTTATGAGGACTTGAAGAGGCGGTAGAAGTGAACCATAGTATTTAATTTATTGCTTAAAAATTTAAATAAATACGTCCATCAGCATAAAGAATAAAAGAGAATGTTCTTAACATGCATACTGTGGTGGGTTAAGCTGAAGTGCAATATTGAACTATATTTAAAGTCAATTGCAGTAATTAATTTTGAAAATAGCAAACATCAACTAGATTGTACCCTCATTTAGTTTTTATTAAGTATTTATGAAAACTGAGTATGAGGTCGGTTAACAGTATTATAAAAATCCCTTTAGTGATTGACTACGAGCTGATCACATCGCGTTCAAAGTGAATAATATTGTAAGTAGTACAACTAAGACTTGGTCAACGGTGGCTACAGTAAATAATGGCAGAATTTATAAAAAAAAAACTAGTAACAAGCAAGAAAACCAAAATGAGGTAAAGCAAGGGAGTTTGGGCACAAGGCATTGACTCGCCAGCAGAAAACTTAGTCAAAAAACTGCACGCAACTTTCATGACCAGGCTTTAAAAAAAATGAAAAACAGAAAATCGATGAACAAAATAATTCAATTTCAACTAAATAAATCTTAAAAATAAATCAGAAATAAGAACAATTCACTGAATTGTAATAGAATAAAACCTAGTTAGTATAGAGGGAATCGATTAAAATGCTAGGTTTCAAGGGTTACAATACAGGGTCTCTCCGAAAGAACCATAAAAATTATAAACGTTGGTAATTCTGATCCCTCTAAAGTTGGTCACACAGAAGTGCATCAGTGATGCTTTGTTATCTACAAAGCCAGCAGTCAAAACGTTCAGCTCTCTGATAATTTTGATGTAAGAGCTAAAGCCCAGCCTTCATTGCAATATCTCTTCAGTATCACAGGCTCGTAGTTCCCAAGGTTTGTCAGCGTTTTGATCAATTTGGATGCAAGTAAATTTTGAAGAAGTTGAAGACAAACAAATTAAGAGTCAAGTTCTTTTCTGATGCAAACATTTTTATACTTGATTGAGCTGGTAGATGAAGAGACGATCGCTGGATTGCCTGATCAAGTACTGACGTTCAACCAACGATGATCACATAGAAACCAGCTAGCATCATGATCCACTGCGTGGTTTTTAGCAAGGGTCACGTGAAGTCTGTACCCACTTCTTTGCCAACAATAAAAATTGAATGCCAAATCCCACTGCAACGTCTTGCAAATAGATATCATCCCATGGATGAAAGCTAAAGCTTCATATCATAAGTTCACGGTCCAACAGGGCTCGGCTCCCGCTCATACGATGAGCAAACCATTGACTTACTCAAGATGTCCGATTTGCGATTCTGGACAAAAGACTTTTGGCCTCGCAGCTCGTCAAACTCGAGTCCGTAGAATTATTTTTTTGGTCGCAAATTAAGGTCTAAGCTTGTAGAAATCTCCATAAAGCCATTAAAAAAAACATTTTCACAGCCCTCAAGAACGCCATGGAGTCATTGGAAATGGTAGAATTTATCAATGCTGTGTCTATCTTTCAAAAGTGTGTAGAAGTTATCATGGCACAAGGCGTTCATATCAATTACAATATTTGTTCCTTTGGACTGCAAAATAAACTGTCAAAATCTTTGAAGAATCATGCTGCTCTTCCTTGAGTTGTTAGAATTTTAATCAGAAAGATCATGTACACATTAACCTGTTAACCATCAGTGTCTAGGTCTCTGCCCCAGGCAGATTGCATTTTCACTGTCCACCTAGCATCCTCACGCAAAGTTTTCTCGAATCGCATTTGTAAATCAAAGGAAAAGCATAGGGTTTTCACCTACATTTCAATTCTGCTATTCAATATCCCAGTTGAAAAGAGTGACAGTGTAGATACGACACGGTCACACAGCATTGTCAGTCAACAGGTTAAAAGGTGACTTTAAATATAAAGGCAATGGATACTTGCAGAAATATTTATTTTTTAAAACTTTCAGCAAAAACATGCACGTTCAGAATTTATTTCGAATGGACACAGCTAACTTTTTCCCACGCAAAGCCTGCACGAAAATGAAAAACTATGCCTACATGGCGGAGCTTATTCTTTTATTCCCTAACAGTAAATCTGAGAGTGACATTGCACACACCTTCAGCGCGACCTCATGCACCTGCTTGCGGCTGCTCACATCACAGTGGTAGCCCCAGGCAACGCCTGCCTCCGCCTTGATGGCCTCCACAGTGCTGTTGTTCCAAGCCTGTGGCAGCACATGACATCAGTTGCACTCATCTTACTTGGCTATGATCTGATCTAGTTTGGACATTCATGTTAGCAATACAGTCAATTCTACATTGTGTAGAAATAAATCATTAGCATGCAGTTAATTCTCACCAGTATATCCTTGATTGCCATTGGTGCACAAGCAGTTTCCTATGTGATGTGTATATATATGACAATTGTTACCATTATACAGTACAGCTAATTTATACTAGTAAATGATGTTTCTCACTGGAATACCTCAATTCTTACAATTTTACAATTGATATACAAAAACACTATTACAAGGTCTATAAGTAAAAAAATATCAATACAATTGCAAATGATCAACAAAATTGACTTTCAAGTTGGAACTGTGTGGAATCTAACATAGAATGTTTTTAAAGTACTACCTGAATTCTTTCATTTAATTTTCTACTTTGAAGAAGAAATAACTTTTGGAAACCTCATTTCTAGAAAACATTGCTGAAAGTATAATGCCAAGGGTCAGCCAAGACTGAAAATGTGTAAGATTTTGATAAGCACATGAATGTAGCTTAGTACTATTGCAAAGATTATTGGCTTTTCTATGCTACAAGTGACATATAAAAGTAATTGTCATACCTATTAAAATAAATTACATATTGCGCAAATCCATTTTTTGCTAGTACAAACTTTTAAAAGTAAAGAATTAAAATATTTCATGAGTAGCTTCCAAGGTATTCTTGATTATAATAAAGTTCTAAAGCAAAATTTGTCCTCCAAGAGGCAGTTATTATCAACTCTACTTGTAGTCTCCTTTTTAAATACATAGTTACATCTGTCTGAAGCTCATTTTATTCAACATTTTGGAAGCTTTTTATATAATAACTTCCTGAAGTAGGATTTGTCCTTCCATAAGCTTCCTTGTTTATCTAATAGCAGTTTGCAAGCTAAATTATTGCTAAGAGAGATAAGAAGTTTGTTCTCAGTAACTCACCTCATTGATATCACAACACACAACTTTTGCACCAAGTCTGGACAGCTGCAAAGCCAACTCTTTGCCAATGCCATGGCCTGCTCCTGTTACCTGTAAAATTAAAAGATAATCATTTATTTTGATAAATATATTTGACAGAGACAGGTAAAATATTTCAAATTTGTCAGTCCACATAAAATGGCTCACAATTAGATTACCACTTGCTATGACACAGCAATGCTAAGTTGATGAACTGAAAATGTGCTAGCTACAAAAAAATTGAGCAACTAATGATCATTTTTCCAGTGAAACCCAATAAGAGCTCTAATTTCATGAATATTATCAATTGATCACATAATATAAATGTATATAGAAATATGCTTTACAAGGTATTTAAAAAAATGTATACCTACCTTTAAATGCTAATAACATTTAAAATATTGAAGTGATTTTAATGTACTTGTAAATGAAAAAATTAATTAGTGCATCCCTAGGTATAACATGATACAGTTATCATGTGAAATGAATATTAATATGCAAAAACTGCTCTTTAAATTCAAGAAAATTTTATCTATTCCTTTTAAAATGCAACTAACAATTGTGCAGAAAATTTTTAAACTCAATAGCTGCATTCAAACAAGAAGCTACAAACAAATGTCCCAATTATTTTCAGAACCTTTTCCTGGCACATCTTCTCCAACTAAACTAACCATGTATTGCAATGTGTACAAATTTAATAATGAAGGAACTGTGCTCAATTTGAACAAGATCAAAAGTCAAAGAAAAAAAACTGTAAAAACTCTGAAAAATATCAATTTGATTATCACAGCAATTCAAGAAAATCAAGGATTTTAGCGGTGAAGAAATAATTCAAAGGATATAATAGAAAATTAATTTTTGTATCCAGTGAAACCAAGTATGTTAAAATTGGTTTATAGCATTTAAAAGCGAGGTATTCATTTTATAAATATACTGTGTAGAGAGATAAACATCATGCTATAAAGACATAAAATTTTGCAAAAAATTCTAGTTCTTCAAAAATTCTCACCATAGCAATAGATCCAGAGAGCGACTTCTTTTGCTCGGGCACTAGAAGGCGGTAGAAGGCAAGGAGGTAAAGCCAGCACACAAGAAAGCAAAAGTGGATCAAGTCAAATACAATCAATGCCCATTGGTATATTATCATTAGCAGGGCAATCATCTTTGTAAATTTTTCTATTGTTTGTGTTGAACAGTATTAACTTGAACTAAAAAAAATAGAATTGGGAAACTAATTGGAAAAATAGAAAAAGCTAATTTAGTGTTATAAAACTAAAATTTCTCTAGGCCTGATAGCTAAATTAACAGAAAATCTGTGCTGCAAGTATATATTGAAACAAAACCACTAGTTACATAATTAAGTTGAAGGCAGCCAGTGCAGATCTGTAAAAAAGAAAAATTAGTCATATTCAATGTAATTAACAGAGTGGAGTAAAATACTATTACACAACAGCAATAAACATAAAATAGAGAATAAATAATCTGTCTTCAGAAATTTATACAATTTTTTACAAATTTACAGAATGTCTTTAAATATAATGAACCTTAGTATAAGGAATCTGTAAGAAAAAATAATTGCTTGAGGTACTAATCAGTATAATGAATTCTTTATCCAACTAAAATAAAATCAAGTTTGTGTCAAAGCAAACTTAAATATAGGCCAACAATAATATATAATCAATCAACCACTCAATAAAATTCCAAACGATGAAATTTTAAACAGAAAAATTCATTACTCATTTCCATTGTTCATGTGAAAGTAAAAACTAAAATACCTTTCAAACATTAAACTTGCCAGTATAAGCTACGCCGCTGATCTGCAGTAAGTATACTGTTTATGTATTTATACTTGTATGTAGGAAGCATTGCTGTAAGACGATCTAAAACCTGACACAAAGTGGTTGATATCTCGAACAGTTTTTTTTTGCAGTAATTTTTGAATAACTTTTTAGAGAAACTGTTTTAATTCTTGATTCTATAATTTTACATTGTTTTTAACTCCTCTACAGCCCTGAACTTTCAGTAGTAAGGATAGAAATGAAATATCACAGCAAGAAAGGGTCTCATGATTAGTTCACTAATCTGCACAGCCTGTGTCACGGAGAAAACACGAAGACGATTAGTTCAACAATTAACAAAATTTATCTTCCTAGTAGTATCCCATATCCTCTTCCACTGGAAAAACACGATTTACCGTCACCTTTCTGAAATTCGAAACATATCAATCTAGACTCTACAGGTATGAACTTAGGCCTATAGTACTATAAAACCGGCTGTTCGGATGTAAGGTGACGACGTGCTCCGGTTGGTGACACGGTATACCGTGTTTTTCAAGTTCAAGTTCAAACTTTCGTGTTTAAACAAGTCATTGGCATTGGTCTACATCATCCACACGCATCAGCGGTCATACAGGAGCAGGTTGATTCAAATAAACTAAACGTACTAAAATAAAACGGTAAATAATCCCTTATATTGGAAATAAATACGTAAAATTTCAGTTTCCAATAATGCACCGTCAATATATACCCAATATATTCACACATATATGAAAATAAATAACCGATAACCTCTAAGCGGTTGATAATTTTTAGGTACAGCGTAAATGAGGTTATTGAGCTGTAATATATATTTCCTATCTAATAAATACCTTGAGTAGTTTGTGAGCTATTGTGAAAGCTTAATATTCGATAGGTTGTGAAGTTTTGACAACTTGTCGGAATTATCAGGCTCTAATTTTATCTGAGGTATTCGAAATAGCGGCAGGGTCACCAGATGTCCCCTAGGACATCAGTTACGAGATAATAACTTATGTGCGAACAAATAAGATTGGATAAACCTTGGATTGAACTCTGAGTTATTAGGGCCTCTAAGATCAGAAGGATAAGGTTTCGAGTAGCATTATCATAGCTACTAGGTCAACAATAACAACTATCCAACACAGCGGTTGAGGACAATGAGTACAAAGAACGCTTTTGACTGGCCTGATATATTAGGAGAAAACGTCACGAAGTAGTGTTCTTGATTCTTGGCTCTTCTCAATGGGGGATCCCTTGGGTCGATCCGGGGCGTAGAACTCCACGTGTAGCGAAGTGGTGGTGGTTCTG
>JACJUY010003244.1:65209-81960 GCA_014220935.1 Platorchestia sp. MABIK | reverse complement strand
CCAGAAGGCACCACCACACACCAGCTGCACACAAGAAGCTCCCAACAACACCAGAAGGCACCACCACACACCGGCCCCAGAACCGGTCGCGCAATCACACACCCGAGCGGTCAGTCTCACAGCTTTCAGAACAAGCTCATGCATGTAGGTGCCTGCATAAAGGACGGGCCGACCCAAGCCTCTGGCCCGTCATACACTGCATGTATGTTGTCCCCAACACACACAACATGTATGTATGTTGTCCATGGGGGGGCCATGTAGGCCGACAGCGGTGCTTGTGCGTCAGCTACGTGCGGCGTGACGGGCATTGGTGTGCATGCAAGACTGCATGCGCAAAAAATTTTCGTTCAAGAGTTTTGCGACGGAACGGTACTCAACAACTTTATGGTAGTTTAGTACTTTACAGAACTTTACTACTTTACGATACTTTAAGACTTTAAGGTACTTTACGACTTTACGGTACTTTACTACCATACGATACTTTCCAACTTTACGGTATTTTACGACTTTACCTGACCTTACGACTTTTAGGTATTCTACAACTTTACAGTATTTTACGATTTTACGGTACTTAATGACTCTACGGTACTTTGCGACTTTGCGATACTCAATGAAACCTTTACCTAAGGATGACCGCGTTTGTAAATGTGATGTTTCATTTAAGAGTCATTCAATTCTGGTTTACTTTCGCCTAATCCCACAATTTTGTGTGAAATTAATAAAATATCCCAAAGGGGTATCCATTAATGGCAGAAATTCAGCTAAAGGCCATTTGTGTAACTTTCAAACTTAGACTTCCGTCTCTTCTAAAATTGAATCATTGATTCTCTGGAACAACGTCAGTTTCCTGATTGTATGTAAAACATTTTCACTAATTGCCAAAATAAACGTTGTAATGTACATGTTGATCAATTATTTTCTGCAACACCACGACAAATGAGGTGGTGGCTCTGTAATTTGAGCCTCGACTGTACTTTTGTACAGCCGGGAAGTTTTGTGCCAATGTCGCACATGCATCGCTGGTGTCATTTTATGGCAAAATTGCACCATATTTTGTGCGAATGTTAAAAGCAACAAACAAATACGAAGCATTAATAAGACCAACTTATCCCACAATCAATGCCACCGATTCCATCAATTAAGACCAATAACAAATTAATTTATAGGACTAAATTATCCCAGAATCAGTGCGATCAATTTTTTCATTTAAAACATTTAATAAAACGAATAATCAAGAAATTGATCAACATGACCAAAATATACCCCCAATCAGCGCCACCAATTCTTTCAATCGCAACGTAAAATTTTCCCAAGTTTCTACACCGCCAAAAAAGTTTGGAGTCACTCAGGCCTGGGTAAGGAAAGGCTGGTTATGCAAGTCCGGTGTGGAGCGCTGCATGCAATACTTGTTTTGGTGAGCGGCTTTTTACGGAGCACCGTACCCGTACAATGCAATTGTGCGTGTTAAAAGCACGGGCAACCGGCGGTCAGTTGCCAGATGAAACGGACAAGCGGATAAACAAGCACCGGACAATTGCAATAGAGCGAGCTGAGAGGTGTATGGTAGGAAGTACATACAGACCATACTTAGGGTATGGTTGGAGGTACAGACCATACTTTAAGGATGGTAGGAGGTACAGACATACTTTGGGCATGGTTGGAGGTACAGACCATACTTTGGGTATGGTAGGAGGTATAGATCAAACATGTCTTTAAAAGGCATCATAAACAGACCGTGGACGGAATATCACAGCCTTTGTCATTATTGCTGTCATGTATAGATGCCGAGAAAAACAATTAAGAACATTAGATTATTTTTTAGGTATCCCTTCTCAGATACGCGAATAACTATACAAATTTTGCAGGAAAAAGACCGTAGATGAGTTCCACTCATGTGTTTCAAATTACTACTAAAAGATTAACGGACCAACATTACGCACTTCTTATATAAATGGACAACGACTTACGTATAAGAGGAAAAAATTGCGGGTTGAAATCATAAACGTGACGAAATTGCTCAAGTATTTCTTGAGCCGGCTCAAGGGCCTTCCAATGGAGGCTGAGAGACTGAAAATATATATTTACCTACAATATTTATGTACCTAAGATATTTATGGGCTTTCAAAATTTATTTACCTAAAATATTTATGAACCTACAATATTTATGTGCTTAAAATATTTATGAACCATCGATATTTATGAACCTACAATGACTTTTAAAAAACTTTTATGTAGACAACTGTGTAAGATATATCGTAGGTGACGAGTATGGTAATAAGAATTGATGCCCACCTGGATGTCTGAGAGTGAAAACTACATTTTTACATCGAATTATTTGCGAAGACTGCGGGGATTGGCTGGGGGTGAGAACAGGAGATGTTACGAGCGTGTTTACGGTGGCGCCAACCAAACGTTGTAAGTAAGATCATGTGGTTAGCTCGTGCGTAAGTTATTAAATAAACACATCAAAAAACGAAATCATCATAATGTGTTCGATTCTTTTTAAGTAAACACACCAACAATAAAAGATAACGTGTTTGAATTCGATTCGTTTTAAAAAGACACACCAATAAAAGAAAGTGGCATAATATCTTTATATTTGAAAACGAAACATAACGTAATTCATACATGACTTGACAGCAGTGCTCCGAGTGACGTATGTAGCATTTAGACCAACCAAACCATGTGTGCGCTGCTACCTATTGCAATCAGTCGCTCAATAAGAAGCTCTTACTTAAATTAACTTCCACTCAAGCGGCACTAGAAATATTTGTTGAAAAGCCAGCTGCACTTTTCCGAGAAATAATTTTTTTCCATTCGATCTTAATGCAAAAGATCTCCTACTTTCCCAGCGAAGCTTTGTTGCAGAAAGAAGGCAAAAAACGCGAATGCATATTTGAGCGAGCGCAGCGGTCTCCATTGTGCTGCCTGCAATGCTATAGCGTGAAAAAACGAGCCGGCGCGGCTAAAATTTGCAGTAACTTAAAAAAAATAAGCGCCATCTGCAAAGAAGCTATTTGACGTGTGTGTGTGTGGAAGTGAAGTGCGTTGGTTGTGTGGGGTCTTCGTTGCAGGCCGAGATGTGGTTTGTGTCGTGACAGGTAAGTCTGGTAAGGAATGTATTGCAATCCTTCCTAGAGTTGTTCTGCATCATCTTGGGCGAACTTCTACATGTTTGAATGAATTCAAATTGGTCTCAGTTATTTATTTAATACGATGCTTTATTAAAGTTATTAAAAACTTCAACTTCATCTTATACAAACTTCAACTTGTGCGAAAAACACTTAGTCCCAGTCATTCATTTAGTTTGATTTTTTATTTAAGTTTTGATACACTTCTACATCATCTTATGCAAAGTTCAACTTGTGAGAATTCAAGTTGGCCCCAGTCATTCATCTAATACGACGTTTGATTAAAGTTATGATAAACTTTTATATCATCTCATGCAAACTTCAACTTATGCGAACATAAATTTGTCGCAGTCTTTTATTTATTACAATGTTCGATTGAAGCTATAAAATAGTAAGAATATGTGGGACCACTTTTATCCGTGACCAGCACCGCACGCGTATGGGAGGCGTTTATAGAGGCAGGTATTATATCAGGAATAAAGATTTCCATGTCTAATTGGAAAGTAGATGACATCAAGTACATTTATCTCAATGTAGAACGTATAGCCTACGTACAAATTAGCCGAAATTGGAATCGATGTGACTCAAATAATGTAGCATTTACTGATACATTGGCATTTTAATGTATATTTTTTTGGTTGTAATTTATCCACAGAAAATGGCTTTATTTTCTGGACTGCGACTGCGACAATAAAATAAAAGACTGCGACAAGGCCATATTCCAAAGCTCTAGATGTAATGAAACTTTTTTTAAAGCAGAATGTTCTTTTTGGACGTCAGATCATATCAGATTTCAGATTACGTTATTGAAAACAAAGTTTATCCTTGATGTTCTAATTTATATCATCACTGATGTAAAAATTATTTTCTGTGTGAATAATTAGTCTACCTATATCGACAATTTCATTGAATTTCTGTATATGATTTGGCTGTTCTAACAATTAGAATGAAGATACCAAATGTAACTCATCCACAAGCACCACTAGCAAAACTCATGCGAAGATATAACTTTCATGCTCAAAAGTCTTGTAAAATGAGAACTGCATTGAAGAGAACAAAAGCAAATACCAAAACTATGAACTCTTTTTCCAATACAAAATGGAATTTATCATATCTTTATCATGTATTATTATGTCTTATGCGATTATCATGTATTATAATTAAATTATGTATTATTTTGTTATTTTGCCTATATTATGTACTATGCCGTTTATTATGTCCTCCTAACTTGATTATCTCATTTCAGGTATCTAAATTACTCGTTCGTCGTGAGTTTTGTTCTTTATCATCTGCCGCACATAGCTCTATATTATTGTTCTATGTTAATGTTCTATATTAATGTTCTATGTTAAAGTTCTATATTAATGTTCTATGTTAATGTTCTATATTAATGTTCTATGCTAATGTTCTATGGTACTCATAGTTCTATGTTAATGTTCTATGGTACTCATAGTTCTATGTTAATGTTCTATCCTCACATAGTTCTATGCTAATATTCTATACCACACATAGTTCTATGCTAATATTCTATACCACACATAGTTATATGCTAATATTCTATACCACACGTAGTTCTATGCTAATATTCTATACCACACATAGTTCTATGCTAATATTCTATACCACACATAGTTCTATGCTAATATTCTATACCACACATAGTTCTATGCTAATATTCTATACCTCACATAGTTCTATGCTAATATTCTATACCCCACATAGTTCTATGCTAATATTCTATACCTCACATAGTTCTATGCTAATATTCTATACCACACATAGTTCTATGCTAATATTCTATACCACACATAGTTCTATGTTAATATTCTATACCACACATAGTTCTATGCTAATATTCTATACCACACATAGTTCTATGCTAATATTNATGCTAATATTCTATACCACACGTAGTTCTATGCTAATGATGAGAATAATACTCAAGAAACTTGAAGCTTTTTCAAAAGAAAACATTTAATAAATACTTCGTGCAACCACGATCAAATCTAAAATGAAATGTGTCTCTATTTTGACAAAAAACTTTTTTCATGACGTATTGATATATTTAATATGTATATCGAGAAATCAAGACAATATTTTAAATGATGCCCATCAACATATTTTCAACTTGGCTGAAAATTGATGTGTGATGTGGTAGAAGTTACCTTAATTATTTTTGCCTATTATAGCGTGAGTGACTCTGTATATTTTTACCTATTATAGCGTGAGTGACTGTATGTTTTTGCGTATTATAGCGTGAGTGACTCTGCCTGTTTCAGCCCTATAATTGAACACGAGCTTGTGTTAGCATCCATA
The DNA here is from genome assembly GCA_014220935.1 of Platorchestia sp. MABIK. Lineage (NCBI taxonomy): Eukaryota > Metazoa > Arthropoda > Malacostraca > Amphipoda > Talitridae > Platorchestia > Platorchestia sp. MABIK. The sequence continues at coordinate 76,513 of JACJUY010003244.1, read as the reverse complement.
GAACCCATGCGCCAGTGCCGTTTAATTTATATATATATATTTATATAAATTAAAACTTTTATAAATCACTGAAGTCTCCATGTAGCCATTTTCGAGTAATTAACTTCCCCTGCTTAAACAATATGCAAGGTTTTTTTTCCAAACGAATGTTAAGTCATTGCCTTTATCAATTGCAAAGTGATACAGAGGCTTCAGATATTGAAGAAACCGTTTGCACTTTCACTCCACTATGCGTATTCCAAAAATTAACTCTTATTTTTACCAGTGCACACACCAGGGATGGCTGATCATTGAAAGGACGGTAGCTTAGTCACTGCTCCATGTTTTTCTCTCAATCAATTTCATTTGTTTGGACTATTGACTTGGGTATCCCGGTACCCATGTGTGTATATCAACTAAGGATCTTCATGTTACGATAATTTGAAAACTAATGATGGTTTTTGTGTAATTTTTATTGGCAATTAACTGTTTTTGCTCTTTCTTTATTTCTTTCTTTCTCTCTCTCTCTTTCTTTCTTTCTCTATTTCTTTCCTTCTTTCTTTCCATTTCTCTTTATTTCTTTCTTTCTTTCTTCAGTCTTTTATCTTTCTGGTCCGCATCAGGAAGTGAGGTCTGCACAACCACAGCCTGTTGCGAGTACCCGCCCCTGCCACTGCCCTTGCCGCCGCGCATGCGCAGCGCTGCGCAGCTGAGTGGGGGACCCTCAGTACGCTTCGGGCGCTCGTAGGGAGGGGGGTGTTAGTTTTCGCTGCAATGTAAATTTTTCCCCTTCAAAGTTTAATCAACAAATTTAATTACTATGTTTTTTATGACATTTTTTTGATTTGATAAGTCAAGAAGAAGTGATAAGCAATTATGTCAGCTTCTCATTGCGCAGTACATGAGAAACTCAACAACAACACGGAGAGAAATAATCTCAGGTAAGAAATAACTAATAAAAATTGCAGTATTATATATTTTGAAGGATTAAACTAAGGATGCTTTGAGTTCTAGGAATCTGGTGGTTTCTTCTTAAAAGTGTATAATTCATTCTACATTTCTCTTCGGAACCTGTGAAAAATTTGAAGAAACTATGCAAGACAGGAATAATGTTGCAACGTGTTTGTGAGGTGTTTTGAACAAACGCAGCACGTATTTGTATCGTACAAGTAACCGAATCACGACATGTTTGTAACGAGACTGAAACCAGCCCTGGGGAAGATTTTAACGTGTCCGCAGACAGCGCTTAACATGTTTGTAACCTGCTTTCAACAAACGCACGGCATGATTGCACCGCCCCATAGTCACCGCGCATGTTAGTTACGCGCCTGTAGTAAGAGAGTATTTGTAACGCTCGTATAGTCAGAGCATATTTGTAACATGCCTATAACAAAGGTATAACAAGATTATACGTTGGTGTTGGCATTTGATCGGACAACAACCGTAATCTACCTAGTAACGCCTAAAGTGACGGCCTAAAACGATGTCGCCTAGAAAAAAAAGGTAATAAAATTTTACAATTCTGAATGAGTTCTCTGTCGTGTTCCCCTCCTAATAAGATTGATTTACTCCAATTTTAAACTACTGCAACCATTTCGCTGTAGAGGAAAATCCTGCAAGGACATCAAATTTTTTTCTATAATGTTACGAGAAGTTCTTAAATCGAAAGTTCAATCATTCATCTTTGCAGCAACAGTATCTCGTGAAACTTCTAATTTTGAATCTAATGATCGTCCTAAGAATTGCTTAGAGAGTAACCAAATAATGTTAGTAAAACTTTTTGAAAGTATGTTCCTAATGAAAATATTATTGAGCGTTTAGACATTCATTGTCGTTACATCTTCAACCATAGTTTCCTTAAATGACATTTAACTTCTAATAATGCAAACAATTTATTTTTGAAAAATATTCGTGGTGATTTGCAGAAAAAATTCTCAAATGAGCTAGCTAGAAATGCGACACAGCATTTGAAAGAAAGCTCTTTCCGAGATTATATTAAAAAACGAAGACTTACCGCATCGATTTGGAAAACCAACTATTGAAATAAATGTGTGGCTGCTATGAGTGTTGAAACATTACACAAGTGTACATAGTTGTACCTGTCTCTATACAGTGACACAAGAGTTGCTCATAGAACATAGTCATTTCTATATTCTTGGAATAACGTCCCCGATTTGTTCTCAAATAAATTTTTCAAAATTAACAATTACAAAATTGTTTCATCATCGTCATCACTTTTGACTATCATATTGGAATTGAGATTAAAATTTATTTGCTCGCAGTGAAGTTATTTATCTTAATCAATTTATTATTAATTTTGATTTATTTAGAGCTCCATAAAAAATAAATCCATTCTTTCTTTTAGAAAGGAACTGTACATTTTCAAAGAACGAGTTCAAAATTTAGGTACGTTCCCTATTTTAAGTGTTACTTATTGTGTCTACATCAAATGTTTCGTACGTTACCTAATATAGACGTTACGTTAGTACTTACTTCAAATATTTCGTACATTACTTACTGTAAAGGTTACTTTTTCCTACTTTAAATGTTTCATACATTACTCACTGTAAACGTAATGTCTTACTTACTTTGAATATATCGAACATTACTTAGTGTAAACGTTACTTTTTTACCTACTTTAAATGTTTCGTACGTTACCTACATGGAACGTTGCGTACTTTGCCTACCTTGAATGTTTCGTGCTCTGCGTACTTTAAATATTTCGTACCTGACCTACTGCAAACGTCACGGATTTTACCTACTTTGAATATTTTATATTTCACTTACTTTGAACATTGCGTTACTTCACCTACTTGAAATATTTCGAGCTGAACGTGAGTAAATTTTACATTCTTAACTTACTTACACGTTACGCACGTTACCTGCTCTGAACGTCGCGTGCGGTGCCTACTTTAGATGGTGACATTACTTAACGTCATCTATACAGCAAACCCTATTTTACGGAGCGTCATTGTCTTGGCGAATAATTTGGATTATTATATAAAAAGATCTCAATTTAAAATTCATTCCAAGGTACGCAAAAAGCTTGTTTTGTGCATTATATCTTTGTAACGGAAAAACTAGCATCTATGTGACGAAGTAACTTGTGTAAATTTTACGATATAACTGACTGACATGTAAAACAACTACTATCAGTGTTACGAAACTACTGGTATTAGTGCTACAAAATAACTGGTATCAGTGATACAAAAAACTGGTATCAGTGATACAAAACAACTCGTATCAGTGTTAAAAAGCAACTGGGATCAGTGTTACAAAACAATTGTTATCTGTGCATCAAAATGACAAGTATGCATGGTACGAAATAACTGGTACCCATCAGCGTTGCAAAATTCAAACTCTTAATTTTCAATATGACACAAACACACCACCAACTTCGGACCATAAATACGTAGCAGCAGGAAGACCAGCATTTTTGGTCCCCTCTGTGTAAGTAAAGAAATTTCAGCACAAGTAAAATTACTTTTGGTGAGCGCCTCTCCGATGTCGCGACCCGCTGGCGGAGCGTAGCAGCGGCGCTGTGTGGCGAGATCAGCAGGTCGCGAGTTGCTCTTACGAACATAAAGGTTATGCGACTAATGTATCTATAAAGACCAAAATTTTTATTTATTCTACTGTTGCCGAAATTTTTAATTACTGTAGTGTTACCAAAAAGTTTATTTACCACACGTTTACAAAAAATTGTTTACTGTACTGTTACCAAAATTTGTATTTACTGAACTGTTAACAAAATTTTTATTCACTGTACTGTTACTGAAATTTTTGTTTACTCTATACTGTTACCTAAATTTTTACTTACTGTAGTGTTACCAAATTTTTTATTTACTGCGCTGTTACAAAAAATTATTTACTGAAATGTTACCAAAAATTTTCATTTACTGTTTTCATTTATTTACTGAAATGTTACCAAAAATTTTCATTTACTGTTTCCATTTATTTACTGCTCTCACGTTGTATTTTCCTCTAAATGGTTGTCAAACCGTTACAGGTGTTCTCGAACGACTTCAATATAATATAAACGAACTTTCTTTGCAAAAGCGATTATGCTACTGGAAAATCTTTACTTTTCAAACCGTTTTTAAGAAACACCATCGTATATGTTTGTTAGATGTTAGGCAAATCTCTATCAGGGAAACCGTGAGCTTAACTGCGGCTTAAGGCCTATATTTTTATTTAAAGTTGGAATAAATTTTTATAAATTTCAAGTACTGAATTTGTTAGGTTTTCGAAGGGTTGCTAGCCAAAAATAATAACCACCGGAATAATTTTCGAACTCAAACTCCCTATGCGTAACTTGACACATTATTAACATTTTTATTTATCACGGTATTATTGTGAATTGGTTTAACCTTACATGATGAGTATCATTTCATACGGAAAAAAGTACTTTAATAAAAATTACAGGACAAAAAATTAAAAATTGCTGAAACAACTTAAAAAAACGTTCTAGGAAATGGAAGGGTGTTTCGGGCCTTGAACCATCATGACCAATAATGGCTGCTAAATATACTAGCTGATATTAAAGTATTGATGATCAGATAGTTTTAATGCAATATTTGATTTCGATGCTGGAAGTTTGTCCAATTAGAGTTTATGAATAAGCTAGCTAAATAGTTTGTAAATATATGCATTTATGCATCCACATTTTTTGTCTGGAAGCACTGAAGCTTTTAGCCGGCGTAGAAGTAAGTTCACTTGATGGGCGTTTCTGTGAAACACATTCCCCTACCTCCTGCAGGGTAATAAATATATTTCAATTGTGGACTTCAGAAAATAGATAAACTTGACTCGTTTTAAACACCGAGGGATTGACGTGGTAAAAATCGAAAATTTAGGAATGCGTGCATCATAGATATACACTGATCGCTCACTTTTTATCGTTCAGGTAATCATCAGAATACAATATTCCGCGCTATTACTTGCCTAAATAAATTATTTTCGTGCACTAACGGCTTTTGGCAAGAAGTGTACGCTGGTTTTTTTCAAGAGCTAGTTACAGGTAACAAGTGCTACAGCTTCTCTTTTTTCAAGTCTTAGTGTAGTTGCGCCATCAAATATAACGACGTTTTCAAGTTAGGACTCATTTATTCGAAATTTCGTGTTGGAGTGTGTGTTCTTCATTCTTCTGATTTGTCGAGTTTTGTGTCAAGATAACATTGGAAAACGTTGCAATCAAAATAAATTGTAATTAAAAAATCTGAAATTTGCAGCCGGTATAAAAATGCTCAGATATCCAGTTTACTCAGTGAATGTGGATTTTTTTACAGAGGCAACAACTTCCTAAAAAAAAAGAAGCGGAGCAATTGTAAATGAGCTATTATGTCACTCAAAGAAATACTAAATGAATTATTTCTGCCATCGGAGCTAGATTTCTCTGAAAATTAAAGAAAAAACTTTAGAAAATATATAAATTTTATTGGTGGGGAATTATTTTCGTAGAGGAACTGCTCTTTAAAACAACGATGTTTTATACTTACTTTTAAGTTACAGCTTTAATTCTTCAGTGAAAACTAATTTAAAAGTACAGAATACGATATTGGACCACGTACTAGTACCGTAAATTACAATAAATGTTCATATTAACTGTCATTTCGCCACCGCGTGAATTCGAAATAGATTCAAAGAATTATTACGTAAGATATATGTTTATTTTACATTTTGTATGCTTCCAGGTGTTCGAGCAACAAACACCGCCATTATCTTTCTAATTTACTCGCATTTCTATAATACCTATAGGACTGTGTATTTCATGGATCTTTCACGAAGGATTTGAAGCTCTATCTAAGCAATAACGCCGTCATTTTTGACAGCCTTAATGTAGTAGGTCTTTAACAACAACTATGCTTTTACTACGAGGACTGATAATATTTTGCCAGTGATGAACACCTTACTTAATGATACCCTTGGTGCGTTTGTTTATTTTATATTTAAATGTTTGTTCGGTGTCCGCTTCCTCCGTCTCTCTGTGACGCTCATAAGGATGCTTAATGACCGTATCTGTGATACGAGCTTCACCAGTGGATAAGTACAAGAATATTTTTATCTCAGGTATTATTAGGATGGATATATTTATTTGTCATCCACATCTGGAAAATTTATTCAAGGCAAATATTGCCTGAATCCCATCATTTGTGACGGGCCGTGTACACTTGTAATATGATGATATCATACATTTTTTCTTTTCTTTCTGTTTTTCGTCCTCACAATTCTGGTAGCTCTAAAACGACTACCTGAATTCTCACGCGCAGTAGCAACAGTATTTTGAAGTGTTCAGGGTATTTTTGAAGTGTCCAGGGTATTTTTGAAGTGTTAAGGTTATTTTTAAAGTGTTCAGTATAATTTTGAAGAGTTCAGGGTATTTTATCATGTTTTTTTTCAGCAAAATTAACTGATTTTCCGGATTCAGACGTAACCTTCGTCTGCGAGAACATCGACAGTTTACCTCTCATTTTGTGCGTAAGTTCTTTTGCGAGTTACTTAACTCCTGGAAACCTCTGCTGATCATGGGATCTCCTCTAAAAAAAATACCTACAAAATTACTTGACGAAAAAAGAGCTGCTGAAAAAACACAAAATTTGACTCATGAATTGACGTTGAGAGAGATTCATACAAAGTGAAACTGAAAAACGATCTGTTTAAAAAGTTTTAAAATTGAGACACGAAAGTAACAAACAGTAGAAAATTAAGCTAAAAATGAAAGTAATATTTTGATGAAAGCCGAAACATGAATACAAAAGTGACCCGTATTCGAGTAAAGCCTTTCAGGAGTCATTTTGGTGTTTTGGAAAAAATCAAGAATTTTTTGATGATGGATCACGTTTCATCGATATACCAAGCTGTAGAGAGAACTGGTTTCAATTTAGCTACAACTAATGCCACAGCTTCTACTGGTTTCTTAGATTTTAGATCAAAAATGCGTTTCTTAAGCAGAGCTTTCTTGTATTTTAGCATACTCCTACCAACAAGAATGATGGCGTTCATTTACTTTTCTGAAGTCGGAGTTGCATTTCATTCCTGATCACCGCTTTCAAACACATAGTTAAAAAAAATTACCTGTCATTCATACACCCATTTGCTTAATTTTTTGAGCGGGTGGGCATCATTGGAATATATTTCATCGCATAATAATGGATTGTAAATAAAAAATTTTGTCATTGTGGCAGTGTTCAGGTATCCAGTTTACAGAGTCGGAGTAAAGTGTTCAGGTATCCAGTTAACAGAGTCGGAGTAAAGTGTTCAGGTATCCAGTTAACAGAGTCGGAGTAAAGTGTTCAGGTATCCAGTTTACAGAGTCGGAGTAAAGTGTTCAGATATCCAGTTTACAGAGTCGGAGTAAAGTGTTCAGGTATCCAGTTTACAGAGTCGGAGTAAAGTGTTCAGGCATCCAGTTTACAGAGTCGGAGTAAAGTGTTCAGGTATCCATGTTATAGATTAGTAATAAAGAAAACCAGAGCAACCAAGCAAGTGAGCTAGGCAGCAACAAGCTTGCATTAGTACATAGCAGGATTAAATGGTGTTATTCTGACGAGGTGAACCTGACTATGGGATAATTTCTTTTTCCTCTCAGGTTTTGACTTTGAGATAAATGTGTACACTACGATATCCACAGAGCGCAATCGCCAAGATTGAGTTAACAATCGAATACAATGTGTTTACACGTGATTATTTACATCTCAGCTTGTTGTCTACAGGTTAATGCAGGTTATGTCTACAATTGCATCCACTAAAATGCATTTTGAATCCACAATAATCATTGTGTCTGCAACAGTGCATATCGAGCCTACTTTGTATAGGGTCTACTGCAAGGTTCAGTTGGAGTCGACAATTGTGTAACGTTACAGTCGAGTCACAGTCCAGATCTTGCATAGTTATTGAAGTCTGTACCATTACTCCAGACTTTCCGCGCGCGTGGTCTCTGTGAGGCTCAATTCATCGGATGAATTCCTATTGTATTCAACTGTGGCAGCCATCAAATGCGCTAGCTCCCAACTCAGCTGTGCTAGCCATTGTACACAGATTGAAAAATCAATTGTACTAATCTTCAATTCGACCGCGCCAGCCATCAAATGTGATAGTTTCAACTCAAGTGCGCTGGTTATTGTGTAAATTGTGTAAAATCAATTGCGCAAGTTTATGCAAAATTGTGCCAAAAAAATTGAGCGGATAATATTGCAGTACATTCAAGCCCCCTGACTCTATTTGAAGTTCGCTTATTAACAGCAAATTAACTTAAACACACGTATATAGTACTCATAAGCTAAACAGCCACTTCGTGGTTTGATTTAGGAAATTTACTACAGCGTGTAGTTAATTCTTCCATGTTGACCTAATAAACTAAATGACCGCGAGTTATTCTCAATACATTCCACGCCGAAGTCTGGATAAAAATAATCTGGAATTTTTGATTGCGCGCTCAGCGGATATTTTTGTTTGAATTCGATCCTACGAGAACATCGTACAGCTTCGTAGAGATTATATTCCGAGTGTAACGTTATTATTTTGTGAGTAGAGAATGTTTTTTTTAATTATTTTATTTGAATTGGAACGTTATAATGTCATAAGGAGTGAATGTTGTTTTTTTTGTTACAATGTTGTGAGTAGCGAATGGGATTTTTTGTTACAATGTCGGAAGGAGAGAATGTTATTTTTTGTTACAATGTTGTGAGCAGCGAATGTTATTTCATTCAACATTACGGCACAATTCCCCTCCTAATATTTTGGGGGTCAAAAAATGAAATTCCAACGCCAGGATGAGTAATTTGAAAGCTGTTAAAACAGACTCCAGGGTTGTGGAATAGAAATTACTAAGATTACCCCTTTTCTCTTATACAAAAATGCATAATAGGAGAAAAAATCGAAAATGCTAGGAATAGTTTTGAAATGAAGCGTGAGAATCGAACATCTTAAACAGAAACGCATGATTTAAAGCACGATAGACGCAAGAAATGTTTTGCATAAGAAATGTGTAGATCAAATTAGTGCAGATAATCTTGTGGCGACATCAGCAGGGCGCTGTGCTCACATGCGTACCTACGTAGTGTTGTGTAAAATGTACGAGCAAAATAATATAGCTGCTTATGATTCTGTTGTTGCTGCTCGTTTAGCTTTTTATTAAATCACAGAATGGGTAACATTCATGAACACTTATCTTTAAATGTCAATTTTAAAATTTAAAATGAATTCAATCATGTTATTGCGTGAAATTTATTCAAAAGATTTTAAAAAAGATATAACGATTAAAAATACTATCACAAAAATGAAATTGTGCACATGATATTTTGGAAATCTTGTACTAGAAGAGCTAGCGCCTTTATTATTTTTCATATACGCATGGAAGTTGTGAATAGCGGATTTGATCCTTTTAGCGTGAAATTAGGATGTCACACTTCTTGGAATCTGAGACGACCAACCGTTGCACGCTCTCTGCAACGAGTGACTCCTCCAAAAATAGAAGTGAAGCGTTCAAACATCAAACATTCATTCCTGAGCGAAGAGTCTGCTTTTTGAGGATAACTGATCAAGAATCGCAGTAGTTCAGATTTCTTGAGATTACCAATTAAAGAGTGGTAAAATACCTTGCGGCTTGATAACAAATCTTCAAATACATTCTTTAGACCGTGAAATTAAACACTACGACAGTCCGGTTTTCAAACACTCAAGACTCTTCACTGCACCTCTGCACACAATCGTTTTTTTCTGCGTTTGTGGAAGGCTATTTGGAAAAAAAATTCTACTAATGATGCAACAGAGTATTTGTTGCTTTCAAAGATTTCGCTTTGTGTCTGTACAAAAATTGCACACGATACCTAAAAAAAATGAAAACATAATAATAATAATAATTAGAACTAGAAGTGAGAAATTATGAAATGTTCAGATTGAGATGAAGGTTTCAGAGCAAAAATATCTCTGCGTTATTAATAGTTGCCCATGTACCAAATGAATTCACAAATCACGAGGAAATTCTCACGCTATCTCATGATTGATTTCTCCTTAATGATTACAATTTTTATGTGTGTCAGTACATAAAATACGCTTTGTGACTACGATACATCATAACTTAATTTCGAATAAAAAGACGCCCACACTCCGGTCCAGGTTCACTAAAACAAAACTGCTGGAAAAGGGACACCAGGGCCGAATTTTCAACCAATTCACGTGGCCGCAGCGGTACGGCTGGTAACGTAAGTTTTCTGCCCACTTGTCTACTAATTGGTTAAAGCAGTTAGCGTAGCCAAGTCCAATCAGATGAACTTACGACATCAATTCAGCTACGACGACGTAAATTGGTTGAAAATCCTTCCACGAGAGACGTGCGACTGGCGCCGACTGGTCCCTCATAAATCCAGTAACTTTTCCTTGTGTGTTTGCTCTAAGTCTTCCCTTGCTGTTGACTCAACAGGAACCTTTTGTTAGCGCGTTGTTGCGCGCCCTGTTTACTGTTTCTTCCAGGCCAGGTTGTCGAGCAACGCTCGCTGGTCTCGTTAATTTCTGCACTGCTTCCTGAGAAGCGCCAAGTGATGAAAGTTGTGCGAATGGAACACGGCTTCTTAATTCGCTTATGTAATTAAAATGGTAGGTGTGTGTGTATGGGCTAGGTATGGATGGGGTGAGCTTTTTCTTCATGTAGACTCACATAAAACTCTGTAGAAACTTTGCTTAAAACAAGCTCTGGTCGAAAATGAACCACATATTATCTTTTGAGTTGTATTCTTACATTACGAGGGAAAAAATTCTCGAGAAAGGGACAATTTCCTTTCCAAGAATTCACTTGAACATCATTTACTGTTGTAATTAAAATTTTCTGTAATAAATTCGGCTTCCCCTCGAATAAATAAGATAAAAATCTAACTGAACCCTCATCTTCGAGAATTTAAACTCGATGATATTGGAGCAAAGGGAATTAAATTCAGAGGAAAATTTGCGCAGTCTTTTTTTCCGTTTACGATCAAATAATTGAAAAGACTAATAAGAATTACCCGCCTACGATCTCAGTTTTATTAGTTTCAACAAGAACTGCTCGTAGATATGTACACCAGACCCTACATTAATCATGAGGTAAATTCTGTGGTTTTGCAACAGAGGTCAATTAAACTTCCGTGACTGTTTTCATCATCAATTTATACGCTAGATAGAAATTTGTTGCAACACAACGAGCAGCTTCAATCATGCGTGTTGGTAACGTGTATCTCTCGTGGGGCTGCATGCAGAGGATACCAATTCTCTCAATTTTATACTGTCTCAACAACCTCGACTGAAGGCGGAGAAGGACAATTTTATACGGTCACGAAAACCTGTGAAATCAAA
>JACJUY010003244.1:49117-62317 GCA_014220935.1 Platorchestia sp. MABIK | reverse complement strand
AGCAACATTAGCATTAAATACTCAATGAACATGAGCAACATTAGCATTAAATACTCAATGAACATGAGCAACATTGATATTAAAAAAGCAATATGAACAACATTGATGTATAAAAAAGCAAGATGAACAACATAGACGTATACATAAGTAACATGGCAAAATAGATGCTTAAATAAACAAAATGATAAAAATAGATGTTAAAATAAACAAGATGAACAACACAGACGCACAAATAAGCAACACGACCAACACAGACGCACAAATAAGACGACAAATACTACAGCACACGCAACACGCCCCGTGCCTCTCACACACGTGCTATAGCTTCATAATCAGCGTAGGGCAGAAAAACTCGGCCACAATCAATTAAGCGAGCAGTAAAAGCTGCCCTCTTTACCTCATCCAATTTGGTGGCCGCTGCAATATTTAGCGGCGATACCGGCCCTTTTGTGTCTTGTTCTGCGCCCCCATGGCCTCTTGTGCGTGTGTGTGTTCTTACGTGTGTCTGGGTGTCGTAAGACGTGTGTATGTTCTCACGTGTGTCTGGGTGTCGTAAGACGTGTGTATGTTCTTTCGTGCATGTGTTTGGTTGTCGTAAGACGTGTGTGTGTTCTTACGTGTGTCTGGGTGTCGTAAGACGTGTGTATGTGTGTGTTGAGCGTGTGTGCTCTTACGTGTCAGGGTGTCGTAAGACGTGTGTGTGTGTTTAACACACCTGTTCGTCACATGCATCAGTAACAAAAACTTGTATTCTCGAGAGTTCAGGTTTTGAAATGGCGTCAAAAGATTGCATGGTTGAAAATCCCTCATGAAATGGAAATCAGTTCCGAGTAGAAAAGATGAATTGCGTGTCTAGCACCATCCTATTTCGCCACCATGCTTTCAGTGCCATAACTTGGACTGGATATCCCTGTTAAGCGTAATTCATGAAAATTTAACCTTAGTTTTATGCCAGATTTATTGCATAACCATCACAAAAGTCCAGCATGATTGAATCTCTGTGCTGAACAAACTGGAATTACCTCAATCCTTCGTTCAATTCGGTAAAATTTAATTCTAGTGCAAAATTAAATGAGATTACTCTTTATTCTCCATACATTTCGAAATGACTGAAAACCAGTGCAAAATACATTTAAATTACCTTGATTCTTTGTTCATTTTGGTAAAAGTGAATACCAATGTAAAATAAATTGAGATTTCTTTTATTCATCATACAATACGAAATAACTGAATACCATCGCAAGTAAATAGGAATTCTTCACACATTTCGAAATAATTGAATACCAGTGGAAAATATATTGGAATTACCTTTAATTGAAATTTAGCGCACGCGTCATCGCCGTCGCTGCTGTTGTGAGTGTTTGGAATTGTGGCATCAGTTCGGTCTTTCAACGCAAGTCAAAGCAATTTTCTGAAGTTCAACGAGGTTTCTTTTTACTGCCACTTAAAAAGGGGAAAATGCAACAATTTTCTCATTAAACCAATGCACTAGCTCGTGAGATACAAAGGTTACCGTAAAATATGGGAAAAGTGAAAAACTTTACCAAAAGTTGGAAATGAAGATGGTATAATTATGTGCTGGACATCAGCCTACTTTTTTATTGACAATTTAAGAAGCTTCGAATAACTTAAACCTTCACTCTACACATATCTATCAATTTGAATCCCAATGTTAATTCGGAATTAAAATACCAAAGTTACCTAGTTTAATTTATTTCCAGGGAAATCACGAAATTCCCGCTCTAAAAATAACTCTCTATTAAAATTATTCATTAACCAATGACTTATTTTTTCATTTGTGTATTCTGACTCTAGGAAAACGAATATTATGCAAAATATTTCACTCAATTTTTTTAACTTACCTGCAACAAATTATTTCACTCACATTTCTTTACTTACCTGCAGCACAATTATGATACCTCTGCATTAACGTTAGCTCTTTATTCCAGAATGAAATGCTAGGAAATTAAAGGAAAGCCCGGAGATATTATCGAACACGGCGTCAAACCTGGGAGCAAATTCCGTAGACTTGAGAGCAAAGCGCCGTGTATCCTCGCTAGTTAATACGTAGTTCTCTGAAATGCACAGAACTCCAGAGACTTAATTGAGGCCGCCTGTGTAGAGGTAGTTGCAGGACTGCAGCCTTGCAGATAAAGCTGCCATTGTGTACAGCTGTAAAGCTCCTGCTGCCGCGCAGCCGTGCCAGCTTGCTGATGTAAATACGACCGCTGTTTGCTGACGTGGCGGCTGCTTTGCTGCTGCCTTACCTGTTTCTGTGTAGGGAATTTAATTTTAAAGTAGTTTAGCTGGTGACGCGAACACATGTATCCTTATTTCAATATTATTCCTGCTGCGATACCTGTTTCTGTGTAGGGAATTTTATTTCATATTAGTTTAGCTGGTGACGTGAACACATGTATCCTTATTTCAATATTAATCCTGCTGCGATTACTGTTTCTGTGTAGGGAATTTAGTTATATCGTAGTTTAGCAGGTGAGATGAGGAAATAAGTCCTTGAATAAGTATAAATCCAGCTGCGATTACTTTTTTATTGAAGAAAATTTAACTTTATCTTAGTTTAGCTGGAGATTTAAATAAATAAGTCCTTGTATATATATATAAAATCTGCTGCTATAACTGTTTCTATGAAGGGAATTTAATTTTTGTGACTACTCTATACTTCGCAGGTGACATGTGACAATAACAGACAACTAAAAGCTTTTCGACGTAAAATATTCTGGTCTACGCTGATTCGTTGGCACCGACAGCTTATGGGAGAGGGAGAGATGAGGTGCTGTCATTTGTGACATCGCAATACTTATACAACTCTCCCTCAAAATTAAATTTTAATCTGAAGCTGTTATTTATAAATTCAAAAATCAATTCGACCTCATTACTTCAGACTTTTTTTGAACAAATAGAGCGAGGCCAAATGACAAACGCCGTTCGTTGACGTACAGCAAGTTTGCGGGTAAATTTCGCTTTTTTCGAACCTAGAAAAACTTCACTTCATTTGTCACAGGCGAGTCATTTGATTCATGAGGCTCTAATCTCCACACTCCCTTGCCTCACGTCAGCCATCATGAAACAACGTCCGATGTTATATCCCTAGTCACAACCCTAATTTCGTACCTTCAGCCAAAATAAATCAGTTTTCTACCTTCAGCCCTACAAGATAATTCAATACCTCTACCCAAAAAAACACTAATTTTATCCCTCCTGTCAAAAACCCTAATTTTATTCCTTCAGCCTTAATACTCCTAATTTTATTCCTTCACCCATACAACACATAATTTTATCCCTCCAGTCAAAAACCCTGATTTGTTACTTTCAGCCATGAACCCCTAATTTTATACCTTCAGCCAAAAGCCCCTACTTTTATACCTTCAGCCATAAAACCCTTAATTTTATATCTTCAGCCATAAACCCCTAATTTTATACTTTCAGTCATAAACCCCTAATTTTATACCTTCAGCCACAAATCCCTAATTTTATACTTTCAGCCATAAATCCTTAATTTTATACTTTCAGCCAAAACCCCTATTTTTATACCTTCAGCATAAAACCCCTAATTTTATACCTCTAACAAAAAACCCCTAATATCTCACATTGAGTCAAAACAACCCTAATTTCATGCATTCACCAATTAAATTTTGAACTCTCAGATTTAAACATCTAATTTAGTATTTTCACACCTTCAAACATTCAGCCAGCCATTAACATTCTATCCTTAGAATATATGCGTCTTCCTGCATCTTTACACAATCTCAGTGAACTTCACACAAAACGTTTTAGGAAATCTCTACGTCCTCCACACATCACACTATTTTCCTCGACTGTATACAATCTTACTACACTCAACACAATCTTCCTGGATTCGACGCAATCTTACCACGCTCATCATAATCTCCACGTACACCACACAATCTTACCATGCTCATCACTATCTCCAAGTACACCACACAATCTTACCATGCTCATCACAATCTCCACGTACACCGCACAATCTTACCATGCTCATCACAATCTCCACGTACACCACACAATCTTACCACGCTCATCACAATCTCCACGTGCACCACACAATCATACCACGTTCATCACAATCTCCACGTACACCACACAATCATACCACGCTCATCACAATCTCCACGTACACCACACAATCTTACCACGCTCATCACAATCTCCACGTACACCACACAATCTTACCACGCTCATCACAATCTCCACGTGCACCACACAATCATACCACGCTCATCAAAATCTCCACGTACACCACACACCTCCCCCCACTCCCCACATCCCAACACCATGCCTCCCAAATTGCCTTGCAACTCCTGCACGACTCCACAGCCTCTCCTCATCAAAAATGCGTTCGTCCCTACAACTTCACTCGGAGATCCTCACCAAAATCTACGGATTAACTACGCTTCATCTCGGCTTTCAAATGAGCTGAGAAAGTTGGGATGTGTCTCATCATAGAGCGACGATAATTCGTTTCCGGTGAATGATGTTTATTTTTAAACTCTGCAAATTCTTCCCAATGAATAATACATAGTTTTTTGCTTTCTTGCTTGTTTGTTTGCTTGTTCGCTTGCTTGTATGCTTGCTTACTCTTATGCATAGATGCTCGCTTGCTTGATTTAAGCATCAGGCGTAAATTCTTCAGACATTTTTTAGCACCTGTTCCCTCGCCCTTCTCTCATCCTTCCGTCACCCATTTCTCATCCTTCACTCATCCTTCCTTCATCCTTATTCTTCCGCCACTCTTCTCTCATCCTTCTCTTATCCTTCCTTCATCCATTCTTCCTTCTTCTTTCATTCTACCCCTATCTCTCTTTCCTCTCTCCCTCACCCCTCCCACACCCCTCTCTCACCTCTCCCTCACCATTCCCTCACCCTTCCCTCACCCTTCCCTCACACGAGCAGCGGCTCTGTCTTGCAGTGCTCACATCGTCTTTCCCCTTCTAGACTCCCCTCACTCACCCGCCCTCCTCCCTCACTTCTTGTTCCGCTGCCCTCACTTCTTCAGCTCGCTCCCCTCGCCGCCTTCCCTCTCCTTGCCAGCCTCTCTCCCTCATATTGATCTTCTCAGCCATTTTGTGAGACGACTCGAGAGTGCGGTGAGACTGCTTGAGACGGCGCTGAGTGCGGGTGTGGAGTGAGGGAAGAGGGCAAATTGGATGAGGGAAGAAGGAGAAGGGAGATGGAGGATGGGAACTCATTAACTGGGCTCTATAACTGGGCTAATTAACTGGCAACGCAAATTGAGAACGTCAACTCAGAACTCATGCTTGGAACTGAGAACTCAAACTTGGAAATCAAACTGTGAATGCAAATTGGGAGCGTTAATTGGGAACTAAAATTGGAAACGTCAACTGTTAACTTCAAACTGGAATTGTCAACTTGGAATGTTGACTGAAAACTTCAACTGGAGACACAAACTGGTAACACCAACTTGAACTTCAACAAGATCCGCAAGCTTGGAACGTAAACTGAAATGTCAACTGGGAACGCCAAAAGAACGACAAACTGGAAAGAAAAACTAACAAAACCAACTGACAGGGAAATTGTTTCAACCCTCCTTTTTCCCGTTGTCAAGTACAAAATTTAGGTACAAATCCCTAGAAATTACCTGGATAAATTTTTAGGACTAAGGCATAAATCTAACCCAAAAGTTCTTTTTTAATAAATTTAAACTTAACTAAAATCTGCATGACTAAAAATAAGACTCTGATGATCTTGTTAGCTTGCTTGGTTGCCACCACGGTAGAGGAAACAAGGTAGGGTCATTTCTATGTAGGAAAATACACTTCTTCTTGTTCGGCTAGCCAATAGAAGGGCTTTATATCAAACAAACTTTATGACGTCACCAAAACGCCATGTCATTAGACCAATAGTGGAGCCAGATTTGTGGGTAGCAGTGCTACCAGATGCAATATGGGCGCTGCTATTGGTTCGTTGCCGTGACGTCAGCAAACCCACACAGTCGTCGAGAAAACTACTGGTTTGACCCTACCTTGTTTTCCTCTACCGTGGTTGCCACCGTCCCAAGCTGTGAATTCAGCACTGACATGGGACCAAATCAAACACCCTATTTATAGAGATAAAGCATCACACAACCCAAAATTCATCTAAAATGTTCTGTGCCAAAGGATAATTTAGCGGCAGATAATATGTATGTTTACTAGTGTTCACGGCCCGTCAAAAATGACGGGATTCGATATTTTCCTTAAATAAACCTACCAGATGTGGATGACAAACCTAATATCCATCCTAATAGTACCCACGATTAAAATATCCTTGTACTTGTGCACTGGTGAAACTCTATCACAGATACGGTCATTTAGCATCCTTATGACCGTCACAGACATACGCACCAACTAAGCCAGCAAGCAACATCTGTGTATTATTATACAGCTGATATTTGCCATAGAAGCTCCGTCTCTCATTGCCTGTAGTAAAATTCTGCATAGAAGGGCACCTCATCAGCATAATAAAGGCATCACCGCTCCAGCGCGTGCTGGGAGGTGTGTCACGTGTGTGCTCAATGTGCTGTAGTGTGCGTGTGTACAATGTGCTCTACTGTGTGTGTACAATGTCCAGTATTTTGTATGTACATTACGCAGTATTTTGTGTGTACAAAATACAGTATTGTATGTGTACAATATGCTGTAGTGTGCGTGTGTACAATGTGCTCTACTGTGTGTGTTCAATATGCAGTATCATGTGAGTACATTACGCAGTATTTTGTGTGTACAAAATACAGTACTGTATGTGTACAAAATGCTGTAGTGCGCGTGTGTACAATGTGCTCTACTGTGTGTGTACAATGTCCAGTATTTGGTTTGTACATTATGCAGTATTTTGTGTGTACAATGTGCTGTAGTGTGCGTGTGTACAATGTGCTCTACTGTGTGTCTACAATTTGCAGTATTGCATGTGCACAATGTGCTATAGTGTGTGTGTACAAAGTGCTGTGGGTGTACAACATGCAGCACTATATAGGTGTCCGTACATGCAAACTCCGCTTACATGTTTCTCACAGACGATGGAATCAATACAAACTTTCACAGCCACTTCATTTATTCTTAACTTTCATTTCTCCCTCCTACGAAAACCCAAAAGAAACAATCAAAATCTCCCAGTTTTTTTAGCCCACTAGGCAGTACAGGCTGGGAATGATGCGCAACATCCGATACACCCTACGTCCTTCACTGGAGCGGGACTTCGAAACGTTTCTTGATTAAATATGCTCAATTCCCTTGAAATTCCCTTCGTTTTTGAGTTTTTGTATTCATTTCGGTGTAACACCGTCACTCCGGGCAACTTTCTCTTCTAAGTTTCTGAATTCATTTCCGTGTAACACGTCACTCCGGGCAACTTTCTCTTCTAAGTTTCTGAATTCATTTCCATGTAACACCGTCACTCCGGGCAACTTCGACTGCCGCTGTACGCAACGCACTTCGCCACGGGGCTATGGGAGCCGTGATCTACGCACAAAAGATAACCGATTAAAAGTTGCGGTTCATTTAGGCAAGAATAAGAGATGAAATGTTAGAGGGACGCCGCACCCCAATTATCGCTGCGATCGAATGGCTCGCCCTGGTGAAATGCGCTCACGTGACCTGCGGATCTGCTGCCTTGGCTGCCGGCTTGATGAGTCCATCAATACCTGCCTTGGTGAGTCCATTTATACTTGCCTTGACTTCTGGCTTGATGAGTCCATCAATACCTGCCTTGACCGCTGGCTTGCTGAGTCCATCAATACTTGACCGCTGGCTTGCTGAGTCCATCAATACCTGCCTTGGTGAGTCCATTTGTACTTGCCTTGACCGCTGGCTTGATGAGTCCTTCAATACCTGCCTTGACCGCTGGCTTGCTGAGTCCATCAATACCTGCCTTGACCGCTGGCTTGATGAGTCCATCAATACCTGCCTTGACCGCTGGCTTGCTGAGTCCATCAATACCTGCCTTGGCAGCCGGCTTGATGAGTCCATCAATGTCTGCCTTGGCAGCCGGCTTGATGAGTCCATCAATACCTGCCTTGGCAGCCGGCTTGATGAGTCCATCAATACCTGCCTTGGCAGCCGGCTTGATGAGTCCATCAATACCAGCCTTGGCAGCCGGCTTGATGAGTCCATCAATACCTGCCTTGGCAACCGGCTTGATGAGTCCATCAATACCTGCCTTGGCTGCCGGCTTGATGAGTCCATCAATACCTGCTCTCTAATGCTCTGCAGAGCGGGGATACCAGCAATAACAGCTCACAGGGCAGGGAACGCAAAACAGGAATGGGAAATTCCAAGATTACGAAGGTTGTGCAAAAAGATTCTTGCCCCCTAACAGAGACGGAAAGTTAAGAGCTGTTAACATGGAATAGGAAACGCAATAAAAACACGAAATTCAAATGATGAAATTGAAATAAATCTGTCATGTTAAAAAAGAAGAATTACACGCAATTCCGTTCAGGGATAACAGAAAGAACGACATAGAGTAGGACAAAATGAGGGAGGGGCATTAGGCAAAAAAGAGTTGGACTTGAGATAAGGAAGCATCGAAAAGATTTCAAATTAGGTAGAAAGAGACATACAAATCTCATGTCAGAAAGAGAAAAATTGACATCTGATTAGCATGAGATGTAAACACATCATATCAGGAAAAGAAATACAAAATTGAATCAGAAAAAGATGAACAGTCGTCACATTAGAAAGAGAAGAACATCTTATAATTAGAATGAAATGCATAAGCGTCATATCTGGAAGATGAAAATAGCCATTTGACTAGATAGAAATAAAAACAGAAAGTGTGAGATACAAATCTGACTAGAAAAAGACACACAGACATAACGTGAAAGAGAGAGATGGACGATAGAAGCTTGCTTAATAGACTCGAATATAATGAAAAACATGTAATATGTTTACATTGAACATTTGCGAGTTAACGTGACCTTAACGTCGGCTTGAACGCCATCAAACCTGTAATATGAAATCTTGAAAATGTGAACGTGAAACTTACCCCGACTTAGTTTTTCGCCAGCGCATCTATGATTTCAGCCGCCCTCGTGCGGCCTCTGCTGGGAGCCGCTAAAATTATAAACGCTTCGACGGAGTATTTAGGCGGGGCAACCAAGCAATATTTGCTTCAAAATTTAATAAAAGATTGTTGCCAGATAGAGATTCGCTGTATTTATTGACCCCACGAAGAGCGTAATGTTGCTAAAAATGTTAAGGAATTTAGAAAAAGATCTAGCGGAAATTCAACGCACATTCTTGGGCGCTGGAAACTTTCGGTGTCGCTTATTGAGATTTGATAAAGATAAAATTCACGTGTTCCTTGAGCCATATTTTCTGATGTTGATCATTGAACCGTTGGAGCTCGACTCCAAAACTTTTCAAGTTTAAAATGACGATTTTTTCACTACTCTCTTTACTTTTAATTTTTTTGCTGTTCTTTTGGTAAATTTAATATCTTGTACAGTTTTTTCAAGACTGCGAAAAAGCTGTACGTGGTGATCGGGTAAAATGTGCAGAAAATGAGAAATTGATTCCTGAAATGAACGAAAAAAATCTATAATCAATTTATTCACAATATCACCAAAATGTGCACAGTAGACCACGCGTATGGTTTCAGTGTAACTCATTTCACTCCTCAGTAATCAAGCGTAGCTGCATAAAAATTCAAAGTGTGCGCCCGTTCATGCCACCGATCTCATTTTGCACACGACAGTTGTATCACTCGTTTTCTTCGCCAGTTTCACGAAACGCTGTCACCAAGCTCGTGTCTATCGCTCTCTTTGTTTCAAATTATCAAATTACTCTATGTATTTCTTCATCATTTATCAAGCGCTTTTCGTTCCGGTTTCTTACCACACAAGATCATGCAGCCAACTTTTAATTCGTTTTCTTCATACTCGTATCAAAAAGTGCACAAAAAGTACGTGTCGTGTAAGGGACCTATTTTCAATCAAAAAATTCGAGTTTCGCTCATTTTTCAAACAAGAAATTAATCAAAACGGTCATTCAGTTAGTGAAAACCTGCAGGGTGTCAGATGTTGGGGTGATTTTTAGGGCCAAATTCATTACTTTTGGCCAGAAAACGAGCAATATGGCAACTGTGCAGCGCACATTGCATGAAGCCTCAGCTTCTTTTTGAGTCCGGTTTCATGAAGCACTCGCATCCCTCAAACGCTCCCTCACTTCAGTGCTCCCTGACCCCGCATCTCTTAGCTCCAATTTATGGCTGGAGTCTACAGTTTTCTTTCATGTAATTACTTAGCGGGTAGCAATAAATACCCGTCCAACCAACCGATCAAATCTCCGCCACCCCAGCGGCCAGATTTAATCCTTACCACCGCGTATCCTTGCTACGCTCCGTTTTAAAGGTACGTTCGTTCCGAAGCTGAAATTCCACGAAGGCTTTCGTGGTGAATTTTACGAAGAATTTTGCGCTCGTGCCTTAGAGAGACGCTGAGGCGGCGCGGTTTTTGGCAAGATCCTGGGCTGGATGGGAGCCTTTCATTCCCAAGCGTAAGTTCTTGAAAGTTTTCACGCTGCTGCAAATTTAGTGGCGCTTTAGTCTTACGGTGTAAGGGGAGCGTGCGTTTGTTTTTTGCGTGGTTACGTCCGTGTAATATATGCAGCTTTAAACACTGCGTGGGATGTTCGTTTGCGAGTGTGTATGGAGGAAATGGTGCGTCGAATATTGTGAAGCTGAGGACGTGAAGACGCTTTAAAGATGTTATATTCTCTGCGTAAATAAAGATATAGATTCTGTATATTCTGAGCAAATAAATATCCAAATTGACAAAAAGAACACACTGTTCTAAAATTAAAACAAACACCATATGACTCTCAAGTAACAATTTTAAGCCATACATGTGTAGTAAATTATTTGAAGTCAAATGTTTTCAGAGAGTGAAATTACACGCTGATAAATATTATCTAAACTCCAATAACTGAAGCGTTGTGCGTAGTCATGGAGCAAGTTAATACAGAAAGTGTCATTCAATCGGAAAAAAACGTATGTAGCACATATGTATAGAAATGGTGTACTCAAACGGTACCCTGTTTTCATGATTTTTGCAAATTTTCTGTTCAGCTGGCGGCATCGTGTTGCACACTTGCCAAGTACAGGGTGGGGCGAAAGTCACTTCACCATTTTGAACATTTATTACACGACAACTAACACAGCTATAGAAATGCTTCAAATCCGTATCATTGATACAAGATGAAATGTGAAGATTTTTTCTTTCATCTCACGTACAAGCAGATTTTATAGCTGTAGTAGTTGTCGCGTAATGAATGCTCAAAATGCTGATGTGACTTTTGCGCCACAATGTATGTGGGACTTGAGCATTTTAAATTTATTACTGAACATTTCCGGAAATTGCTAGGCTGTCCTGGACATTACTGCACATCAACGGTGATTGTTGGACATCATTGGCTATTATTGGTCATTCCCGGACATTATTAGACATCTCCGAACATTTTTAGATTTTATTTGACATCCCCGGATTTGACTGGTTATTCCCTCCTATCACTGGATATCCCCGCCTATTACTGGTCATCCCCAGATTAATATTATTGACCATCCGAAAATATTCTCGTCATTCCTGAGCATTACGTCTGAAGACAACAATACCGAACTGGAAATAAGCTAGAGTTAAACACTGCTGAGCTTTGGCCACACAGTCACCTGACCACACAGCCCACACATGTGGGAGCATCTTGTGTTGCAACTACACAACTGGCATAGTACGTGTGGTCTAATTACTCAACCTACACAAATATATTGTAACATTTTGTATTGTAACTGTACATCTAGCAGAATTGTGCATTCTAACGTTGGAAATCCTGTATTAAGTGGGTACTCTGTATTGTTAATACACATCATGTGCACTGTATATGATCTCACAAGACCACTTAAACATATGCGTGGGCACCCTGTACTGTATATAACTACACAGCCGCACAATTGTGTGAGCAAGACGAACCAAGTGTCAGGTTACAGATCCCCCATGCTCTTAAATTCGCCTGCGGTTGCCCACACCGCAGGTTACGGACACACGCTAATGGCGTCGACTTCAACTCATTAATAGACTATAAAAACTTGCTCTACAAATTACAAAAGGTGACAGGGCAGTAGTTCTTGAGTCAGAGGCCGTAACTCTACAGTCCTATATATCATCTTTTTTCTCGATTTGGTGCCAGACCTTTGGGTAGAAAACTGAGTTAATGGAATTTATACTTTGAATTGTTGACGCAGGTAACGTATCAGATTGAAATTATGTATTTCTGGGTTAATAGAATTTATATTTTGAGTTGTTGACGCAGTTTACATATGAGATGCTGAAGATTTGAGGTCTTCATTTATGATCATACTAGTAGGTCGTTTTTGTGACCCTCGGTGAGTGTGACACCTTTAAGAAATGTTATCATGAAATTGGTATGCAAAAATTTATTAAAACATTATGAGTAGGGCAGATCATGATAAAAAATTATGACCATTTTTGCCCTCAGTATTGTATTTCTTTAATAAACTATCCCTCACTGATACTGCATGATCCCGAATTTCAGTGAGTAAGTATCGCCAAATAAAATTTTCTCCTTCGTTAACACCCAGCAAATTCTAATTAACTCATCCCTATGCTTTCCTTAAAGCTCTTAAAATTCACAATCCAGCCTAAAAAATTTCACAGGACTCTCTCTAACAGAACCCATTTTTTTCAACAACCTCTATACCACCCGATATTTTCGCACAAAACTATTTGCAGTTTCAAAACGGTCGCCAAGCGAGAAAAAATCCGGTACTCTTTAGCATACAAATAGCGCGCGTTGAAGAGGCGTATTGAGTTTCGCAATGCATAACGCAATGCAGGCCATGCTTAGCAAGGCGCCTCTCAGCCGTTGGCCGCCAATCCTACACAAAGGAGTTCTTAAGCCTGCGATACTCTGCAAAAACTTCGCAGGACACTCGAACTGGGGGCCGCGCTGCTCGGGCTGGCCTTCTCACGCTGCTGTGCTGCAGGTACTGCTGGACGGTGTTTGTTGCTGCACGCGGAGCGCTGTGTCGTTTGTGTTGTTTGTGTTGAGTGTGTTGTTTGTTTGGTTTGTGTTGGGTGTGTGGTTTGTGTTGGTTTGTGTTGGGTGTGTTGTTTGTGTTGGTTTGTGTTGGGTGTGTTGTTTGTGTTGGTTT